>JAQIWE010000540.1:0-21401 GCA_034698565.1 Campodea plusiochaeta | reverse complement strand
TATACCGAATTTCTTGATCACTTTAATTTCAATCTTCACAATTCCCAATTAAATTTGAGGCTTTGCTAAATACTAATGTATTATATTTACTTCAAAGTCATTTTTATGCATCACTTTTTAATAATTCCTGAAAAAATGATATCGAGCTGGAGCTCGAGCTCGCACTCGAAAAACAAAGCTCGTACTCGGCTCGTTTATTCGCTCGCCGGCAACACTATGTTTAATATTGAACATAATAATGTAAATAAATTAGAAACTTTTTTTATATATAAATAGAACGACCATGAAAATCATAAAATCTTTTTTGATTCGTTTCATATCACTTATTTCAAAGTTGATTTTAATATGTCAGATAAACTGAATGAAGTTTCTTATACTCTGGTTCTCACATCATGCATATAGTGAACAATTTATTATCTAAATATCAGATATTGAAAAATTTAACTGTATAATAACACTTGCATTTGGCGACCAAATAAGGCATATTGCACATCTCGAAAACCGATTATTTTTATTATAATATTGTCTGTTATTACTGAAATTTGGTTGCACATTCTTTACGTTTTTAATAGGTCAATACTAGAAAGTGCAACTATTACGAAGACCGATTTTCCTTGACTTTGACAAGAAACTACATTTCTTATAAATTCCTCGCACAGAAAAATTACCATCACGCAAAGTTATTCAATTATCTACTTGCGATATAATAAAATGATCATGTATACACACTCTTTTCCCACCTTCAGTTTTGACCATGATGGTATAGAGTTTGTATAAACCATACGAGTTGAGTGTTAGTATTTGAAGTGTTTCTCTTCACTTATTCTCTCTCCAGTAGCATATAGTGACAAAGTGTAAAAAGAGCATCAGCAGCCTATGGTCTCTGTAGAAAGCCAACGCTTCAGTTAATCCTTTTTCGCACTTTTAGCACCATTTTGTTCACTTCTTTCAACCCTTGTGATCATTCTGCTCTTTTATTCCAAGAAGAATCTTACTTTTCTTTTTCTTTGTAAGAAAAGAGTACTCTCTGACTTTTATCTGCTTTCCCAGTATTCAATGGATTTAATTGGCATTTCCTTGTATATGTATTTTTAAAGTATGTTTTGATTTACATAATTTTCCTCCTGTTCATCCTGTTCTTGTATTAACTCTGTTCTTGTATTAATTTGTATTCTGTTTACTTTTGCAATACTGAAAATATATGGTACCATAAAGCGCAGCTATTTGCTTAAAATGTAACTAATATGGAGCATGTTCACTATTTCCCAGCATTTTTAAACTCCCGTATGCATCTATAGTTTGCGAACCAATATATTTTACCAAAATTTACTCTTCAGTTGATACAGTAAATCTTTTTTTTATAACTAACGTCACTGGATTACAACGGTATATAACTAATGTAAATATTCCTAGATTTCTTGATAATCTCTCAACACTTGATGTATTTTTAATCATCTCTTTCAAAGGTATAATTGACTAACTGTTCATTCAGTTTATTTCATTCTTTCAATACCAATAGGCCTATATCAGTATTTTTTATGTTTAGTTTCACAAATAATATGAAACCCCAAATGACTCCGAAATATGTCCATCCACAGATCTTTTTCTGAAATCATCAATTCCATACTGTTTAACTTCAACTTTCTTTAGCTTAATTGTCTCGTTGCCTTTTCTTCCTTGGAGTTGTGAATAGGTTGTAGAACATCGTATCATTTTGTGAAGATGAGTCCCCAATTCCTCTATACCTTTCAGTGTGGTAAAGTGTGGAAGGAAATAAAATGTCCCTCCTCCTACTTCCAAGTACCTCTACCACGACTTCGGTTCATGTCCTATGAAACTTTTATCGCTAGACTCCAAATATATTGCTACCTTTGTTCGATACGGTCCATTCCACAACACTTCGCTACCACTTCAGGGGTCACTTTTTCTTTTCTTTTTTTACAATGTTGCGACAAAAAGTTAGAAAACATTGTTCCAACAACCAGTGGAGTTGTACTTGCTTAAAGTGTATGCAATGAGAATATGTCTTGCTGAAACACTAGTATAATCGATTTACAAAATAATTATGCTGTATCTCGTATTAAGAATGATACTGTATATAGAGTTCATGCGAATATGGGAACATACCCATTCAAAAGTTTTAAAAGACTATATTTTTATCTACTTTAATATTTTCAAAGTGTTATAACTGCTCCATATTCAAGATTTATTTCGTGAAGGCCTAAACAAATAAAACAACCTATATCTACAAAAGCTCAAATATTGCTAATATATGATATGAAATCTCGATTCGCTGATACAAGGGAAAATCATTCCTATAGCTAGTTAGCTGCGAAGTATAATAATGTAAACTGGAATCTGCTGAAAATGACAGCCTGGGCATAATGTCTAATATTCATGTTTTTTAAAATTAATAAGCAAGTTCTGTGCAAACAGTTCATATTTTTTTAAACGTTACTTTTAGATATGTAATGAAACTTGTAAACCTTCTACTTCGTCTAAACACAATCCATAAACTAAATCCTCAATTCTCCAAATGTGCATCTAATCCAACAAGCAACTAAAAAGACTAAATTCTATTATACTAAAGCACATCTCTATGTGGCTATAAATACATGTAAACAACACATTACAGGCAAAACCATAAGCACCGAAACTAAAGGTAAAGATTTTGCGAATTGTGTTAATTGTATTGTAAATTGTATAGAGATCTCCATTGAGTGTTTGTGTTGTGTTGTTGTAATGTGTCTCCCCCCCCTCCTCCCTCAACAAAACCCCTCCTAATCTCCCCTCCCTCCCTCCACATGAAGTTTCTATAGCAACATACAATATGGCAGATGGGGGAGGGAGAGGCGACGGAGAGAGGGGGCAGAAAGGGGGAAACGTTTAGACTAAAACTACTATGGCTTTCATGTCTAGTCCATTCTCATATCTATTACCCATTTACAAAATAGTTCCAGATATGAGAAATTATTTACTGAATATTATTTTTGAAGTTTTCTACTTTTAATTGGCTTTTATACCGTCGTATGTAAGGATTTGAGGGAAATCTTCAGCATCGAACAATATTTTCCTATTTAAATTAATTTAACTTTAAGGTGGTTTAATAATAATAATAATAGCATTTCATTACTTTCATAATATTTACTTCCATGATACTAAGGATTTGCATTTTGCTATTGTTTATTACAAATATACAGTATATTGAATGCTAAATAAACTTTAGTGGTATTTTCTAAATTGAATGTTCGTTATAACTTTCACATCCTAGTATTTAACTGTTATTCTGTAAAACTATTTAATAAATTCGAGTTCAAAATATTATTCACGATGAAATATTAATAAACTATTGTATTATAATAATTTCTCATTATAAAATTTTCAGGTGATAACTGAATAGTACTTGAAATCTGGAACACAATGTAGAAAACCATAATATTATATTATGAAAAACAAAAGACTACAGCTTTCAAATTTTAAACGATCTAAATGTGGACGTCTAATTCTGTAATTTAGTACATTTCATTTTTCTTTTTTTGAACTCCGAGATCGGAGAGGACGTACTGCGAGAAAGGTCTTTGCTTGGACAGAGATGCAAGTAATCCCATTAACTATTTAATTAGAATTGCCAATTTTACACATTGTTATACAGGGGACTCCGCTTAATTTATCAGTGCTCAGATAGAGATAGAAAATTCTTCAAATAGGTTTGTATTTTTACTAAATGGATTTTTTCCCACATATTGTTTGTGCGAGGGTAAAAAGGGTGTTTTGTATGGGCAATGTTATTTTCTGTTTCATTTGAAAGATGTATTGGTGTTTCTGTGTTTATTCTAGAGGAATAGGAGTTGAGCGTTCTGTCTAGCTTGAAGGGGCAGCTTGGAGCGAGTGAGTGAGAGAGAGAAAAAAAGAGAATTCGCTAATTCCAAAAGGATTAGTGCTATGGTTAATGGATTTAAAGTTGACGTGAGAGTGGAAAACGGTAGAAAAGTAGGAGAGGAAAAGTGAATAGTAGAGAGAGAGGAAGAATTTACTCACACAATTCAAATTATTTGCTTATCGTCCTAGCGACAGTATTGTCTGTGAATTTGTGTGTGATGACGAGTAGAAAATAAGATGGGATGTGAGAAATAGCACATGTTACCTGTTCTCAATGTTTTGGAAGAATATGAAATAATTGACAGTTAGGCGGATAGTGACAAGAAATGTAGTTCAAAAGGTTTTGTTGAATTTATTGTATGAGTCAATTAGAATTGCGGAAGAGTAGTTTTGACATATGTCTCTTGTATGTCTTCTAAAACAGATATATTTTAGTGAATTTATTATAAACTTTTCAAAGATAATATTATATATTCGTCAAATCTATAATCGTTGAGTTCTTTTCTACAGATACAAGGAACAAGTTAATGGATCTGAGAATATTATACTTGGTATTTTGAAATATGGCAAATGAAATGAATTGTTTTGCATACATATTGTGGACGCTTTGTAATTCATACCATTTGATGTGCCACAACAAAATTTGATGATTAAACATATGCCATCAATATATTTTAATGACTAACTTTTCAAGTCTGCTAGTTCCTATGAAACAAACATTGAAGTTGCTTCCGGCCTATCATCAACAATATATAAAGAACTGTATAGTAGCGAGATACATCAATTTATTAGTCTATTCTAAAAAAATATACCTCCATACAGGATTTTATTAAAAATATTAAAAAAATTATGTAAACAATTTTAATAAGTGACTTGAAAGTAACACATTTTTGTTGTATTGATCATCAGTCTCCCCCCAACTGACATAATACTGTCTCAGTAATTCAATAATTCCTGGACAGCAGCAGAAGCGATAAACCACTGATAATACTATACAATAGGAGTATTTGTACTATAGTAGACTGCTAAACCGCTCAAGCTGCTGATGCTTTGCTTTGTTTATGTTTTCTATACCTTTTGTGTAAAATTTTCATCGATTATCTGCTATGAGAATATAGTTATCTTCAAATCTAAATTGAAAATGATTCTTTCTCTTGGTTTAATTATGCTTTTAAAATGGAATGGAAACAAATTTTGGTCTCTTTTAGAAAATGTTACATTGTTTAGAATTAACGTTTTCAGCTCTTTAATAGATTATGGCTCACGTTGTGGATTTACATTTTATCAATTTTATTTTTGTATGGCAACCTAATAAATTGTGTACTTTACTTTTTTTATTGAGCTGTCCTAAGTTACAAGTTTAGAAAAAGCAAACTTTGCTGAATCATCCATAGCCTTTCTATTAGATAGTGTCACAATATTGAAACAGTACATGAAGAAAAGGTTTTATACTATATAATATAGGCGGGGAAACAACCCAGCTGTAGTGCGGTGAATGCACTTGGTGGCATGAATGTAAGATTTCAGACTTTTCTGACTCCTACAAGGAAATTGGAGATATATAGTCATATTGAAAGATATCTAATTCCTAAGAAGTCATACGCCACCAAAAAATGAACCTGAGACATCCTATGCCACAGTCTGATGCTCATCCTTTAAACCATGGCGACTCATAAAAAATCTATATCAGATTGTAATTAAATTTACCAAACTAAATAAAAATAATAAAAAGTTTTTTTGAAAGATAATTGTATTTTATACCAATGTCCATTTAGAAGACAAAAACCTATAGAACAAACACATAGACTCCAACTGTTCCCTTTAAAGAATGCAACCTGTAGTACACCTTCACTCTACCACTTCCGACTTCCGCTTTCCATCTGCCATTTCAACCAATAAGCTAGCTGGTCTTCTGAGACATCTGAATAATATTTTACTGTCTTTTGGAGAAAGAGGACATAGGCCTAATATGTATATCGTCTTCATCCATTTAGTTGATATATGAAAATGGAGGTGTCATCTACAATGGGAAAAGATGGGATGATAACGTATAGGAAAAAGAAAGATTCAATGAATATAAAATCTAATACGTTACCTTTACTTGTATATTTTTTAGTATTTGTCGCATTTGGTGCAAATCTGTCAAATTGTAGAAGTAATAATTTTTATTCCTTTGAGAATAGATTGTGAGGAAAGAAGAGGAAAATTTAGAATTTATGAGAGTTGAATAGAATGAGGTTTTTCACTATCATTGAATGATGAACGGTTATGTGTTTCTTATTTCTTGGATTTTCTTCTGCTTTCTTTCTCTTTCAGAGCTGTTTTCTTTTTGTTTTACATTTGTTATATACACGGAGATTTTTACAGATATAGTTATATTCAACACTCATACGTAATTGATGTATGATGTTTACGGATGTATTGTTCGCATCATTGATCTCATTTTATTCTGATACTGGTTTTAGACATCTGGTTCCCTTTTCTAGAATTCTTGTTTCACTCTCGTGGAGATATTTAATACACAATATTCCAGAAATTATTTTTAATTACCGGTATATAATTATTTTATTAACACATCAATGAATCCTGACCTACACGGAAAGGAAACAACATTTTGAAATGCTTCTTCCTTAACATTTCATTACAAAAAGTTTATGGAAGAAAGACTTTGAAAAATCACTGAGCAAATAATATTCATCCATTAAAAAAATGTTTCATTTCGAATCTACAGAAAACTGTGTATTATCGTAGAATTATTCTAAGAATATAATCTTCTATGTAATAATGAAAATATCTTTTGAATGCGGAAATACTTTATATGATAACAATCTATAGACCTGAAGTTCTTCGGTTAGAACGAAATTCTGTCTTCAGAAGACATATTTAGTTTTCAATGTACAACTTGACATCGGATACATCTTATATAACTTTAATGGAAAGTACAACTTATAACATTAGAATATTATGTTAAATAATCTCAAAACGCATGAAGTTAAGAAAATAAATATTCTGCTCCATGATAATGTTGTTCATGTTTCCGTTAAAAAGAAAGACTGACATCACAGTATAATATTACATTAAAATATCTTAATTAATTATTAAAGCGAATGCAAATGAACATACAGTCTCTCATAAACTCAGTTTTCATTTTGTGTATAAAGTATAAGTATAGCGGTGTATATATCCATATAGAGGTCTTCTTTTTTTTCCTCCCAACATTTCTCCTCAAACATTAGAGATAAAAGTGTTTAATGACGACTTAGGAAAGGACTGTTACTCCCTTAATTGATTTCTAATGGTTTTAATATTGCTCTTTTCAAAGTTTAGGGATTATTAATGAAAGGCAAGGAAACTTTTAACCGAATAGCTTTTATAAATTTCTCGCAGTATTCATCAACCTAGTAAGTCAAAAGGCTTATTCGTCTCGCTTTTTTCTTCAACAAAAGAGAAAAAGTTACAGAAATTCGAATACCGCGTAAATAAGCTCCATTTAGCTTCGATTTAGATTTGTGGAAGCTTTACTCTTTTTAAAGGTTGAGAAATACTGCAGGAGGTCTCTTCTTCTTTCAAGGATTCTGATTACAGCACAACAAAGATAAAAGTGTCTTGAGAAGAATTATTTACAAAGAAAGTTTTCTTGTATTTTAAAGATTCCTATATGCTCTGTTTGATTGTTTGTCTTGCGAATATTTACTTACATATTAGATAGCTTAGACAATACGAATGTGCAATCAGAAAATCTGAGATGTATTAGCACGGAGCAATTTTTGAATGATTGGACCTTTTATATATAGCAACTCCTCCAGAAACTGTCAATAAATATCAGTTATGTGAGATGCCATTCCCTATGTATAGATAAGTCCAGGAAGCGTATATAATAATTTCATCTTTTACTTCAAGTTACTAAATGTATACTTATATTTGTAGTAGTAAGAAAGGTAGTTATGTTATACAATGTTATAATTGAGTTAATTACTATTACACAATGAAGTATATGGATTTGGCAGGTTCAGTTGAGAAATATTTGAAACCATGAATTCCAATATGATGCAAGTCAGATTTTCATGCGGTGGGGACGCGGCCCATTTTTGTGTTGATACTGTTAGATTTAAAGCTGTAAAACGTTTTTTTAGCTGCAAACTTAATCTTTTCGTTGTGGTTTGTTGATATACCAATAGATGCACTGTAAACTACATGCAACCGGAATTAACGGAAATACATATTTTTGAATTGAGCATATTTGAAAATGCATATACTTACAGCGCAACTTGATAACTTTAAAATTTAAACAAATGAAAGAAACAATTATTGTTAAACTGAAACATTTACAGCTGTATTGTTGCACTTGAGCTACGAATAACAACATGTACGAATATGTAAGCTAAAGAAAATTATTTCAAGTGAAATAATAATTAAACAGTCACCCAAAACCAATTTAATTGAACAAACAAACTTCATTTCCACAGAATTTCCTAAATGGAATCAAAATTTATAAAAAATACTTCATATAATAACTGAAACTAACATAATACTTCTCAACTTTCTTGCACCAATTCCCACTTTAATTAAATGGAATATATATAAGTTATACTACATTTCCAAATTTTTTTATTTCCTCCCAAAGAATACCTTACTGGGTGAAAAATGAATACTGATACTATCATTCCTTGTATTGAGCAAAGAGACACTGATTATATTCCTGTGAGCAAAAGCAGAGGGCAAAATTCAATCAGAGAATTTGTGAGCAAGTATAGAAATGAGGTGTTGTCGTGAAATGGCATTTGCATCAATAGCAAGAGGAGCAGCAGTTCGTTTTGAATGCAGCTGTCACGGGGTTCGTTTCAAATGGAAAATGGAGATGCAATCACTTCTATATCTCTACAGATTTTTATTTCATAACTCTTCTCATGTGTCAAACCTTTTCTTTTTCCACAGAATTAATAATATTTTTTTATTTGCCCAGATTTATTTACGTTTTATATGCCCTTCAAATAAGTGAATTAGATTATATTAGTGCTGGATTTATTAAAAGTCGCTGAAGTAAGAATAAGAACAATTACGATAGTTAGTGCAATTAATAAGAAAACTTTAATTAATTGTAAAGAAATTTTATTCCAATTTAAGAAATGTTTGTGTTGAGTTTCCAGTACAAATCGTTTAAATGCAAGCTTTAAATAGACAGTACTATTAATATTCTCAACACCTTTCTAATCACCTAGTTTGTATTACGATCGGTCAAATTTTTCTTGTTAGGTGAATGCAGTCCCTTATTCTCAGATGTCAGTGGGTATTAGCTCATCAGACTGCTATACCCTTCTCGCCAACATAAGGCCTACTTTTCGTTGGCATAGCTTGACAGTTCTGATACCCTAACAAAAGGGCGGACAAAAGAATGTTTACTATTGTATACAAAACTTTCTCATGTCAAAATCGTCAATTTTCTAAATACATTTGGGCGTCATGTTCGCGAGGGGCGAGGCAAGTATACATTTGGTTGGTTACTGTTTTCCTAATATTCTAGGGAAATTATGTTATTATAACTTAATGTCAAATAGCCTTCTTATAAAATCATGATAAATATTATATTAATTATTAATATTTCATTTGATCGTTTTAGTTGTCTGGTGTCAATGAAACGTGTACGGAATGTTATTGATAAGTGTTTCCATTCAAATGGACGAGTTAGTCAGTACGTAAGATATAACTTCATATCATTTTTCTGTAACAAAATTGATCTTTTTATATTATGCTTACCCATATCCTATTGAAAAAAATGTGTCTTATTGGTGTTCACTTTAAAATAATAACAATAGTGCTTTGGTGGTTGTAATGTATCAAAAAATAATCTTGTTGTGTTTAACTTGTAATATCACAATATCCCAGTGCAATGAGAATATTTGACCAAAACATTCGTATACATATAAATTCTCTTTTCTTCACAAATTCTTCTTTTTGAGTGTTGTGACGTCATCATCATCTCTTAGTGTGATTCTTCAACCTATACAAATTCCTTCTCGACTGTTATTAAAAGTGGCCTATTGAAGAGCACAGATGGCATGTTGTCTTCACTCTTGCTCTCTCTCTCTATGTATATATACTCATGTGTAACTCAGCAGTGTAGAAAGGATGAAGATACAGGGAGACTTCACATTCGGATTCTCTACACAAATTTTTAAGTCGGCTGCTCCTGGAAATTAACTTTTCAAGAACAAACGTTTTATTTTTGAAATTGTATAACTTTGAGGATATGTCGGAATTGGCCATCGTAGTCTGAAATCAAATAAAAAAAAGACTTTAAAATGAAAAAAATAGCATGTAATTTTATTTGGCAACCAAGTATATGACATAACTCTTGATGTATCAACTTTTCTGATCTGGTTACTGAATTTTATTTTCTGTTATTACTAAATCTTGAGATATGAGAATATAGTTTAACATAACTCAATTCCAATCCTGTTTTAAGACTTTTGACCAAAATTATATTGAAAGTCTGACAATTTGAATCATTAATGGCCGATGATACATTTTGTTCGATTTACACAGAAGTTATTGTCAAGAATTAAAAACGAGTCTTAGTAAATTACTTATTTTAATTACCTATTATATTAAAATAAAATTATGAATTGTAATGTCATCTGTGATACTTCATTACTGCCAACATTTTTTTTAATGTTGTTATTTTGTCAGTTCTAGATGTCTACAGTTTTACTGAAAATATAACCATTTAATTCACCATAAATGATATAATAATATAGTCAACAGGACTATATTAAATATGGATAATGAGAGAGTCATTTTCTTATTTAGTAGGGATCCGTAAACTACATCTACGCCCCATATAATTTGTACGCCACTGTTTTTGTCTTTCGTTTCCATTGTCTCTTCACTCAATTTCTACTTCCAAGACGAGTTATTGTATTGACGCCTCCTCATAACACAAAATATTCAACCAATCAAATGATGCTTTCATAAATCAATATATTTATACATATTCTCCATTTATACTATACTGTAGATGCTCCAAATATACATGAAATAGATCGTTCAGTAAAAGGAGGGGATTTAAAGAAATGTATATTTGTGATTGGCGGAAAGTTGCTGGTCTAAGAATGGACATATCATAGTCGGTTCAGAGGTAAACTCAAAGTGTGTTTTTTTATATCAGGAGATAATAAGATTTAAGTTTCGATTTATTTTCAAAAACATGTTTTCTTCATAAGCATCGCTATCTTTTATGTATCAGAATTTATCCTCATAATTATTCTCACGTCATGCAAATTTAAGTCAAATTAATTTACACTAACATAAAAAAGCATTTTCCGGCTTAGTGCTTCATTAATCTAATTAAAATTAGCCATATTAATTTTTCTAACACTTCTGACCGTACTCGTAAGAGTACAAAAAATATGTTTTCCTCGCCAACTGCTGTAATTATGAAAGGTACAAACTCACTGTTCTTCAAATCTTTCTACTTTGTAAACTTTCCAGTTAACCTATTAGTTCGTATAAACTTAAACCCAAGTTAAAAATAATGCATATCAATTACTCAAAGAAGAGTACATGATGAAACTTTATGAAAGTCTTTCTAAAAATAATGTCTCTCCGTGCTACTATTTCTTCCATAATTTACTAACTTCATTTGGAAGATCCTGTAGAACTTTCAGAAGGACGTGTTCTCGTATTCAAATGACGTATCTCTTGCTTCTATTTTATAAGAGATGTATTTTCTTCTGACTTTAAATTGTGTTTCTAGTGATATATATTCAATTATGTGGTATAAAAATGAAGAAACTTTACCAGTTTCCGAAGAATTGATTATTGAAATCCGAAATTGTGCACTAGGCATATATACTGTCTCTTCTTAATATCTTTTCCTCTTATAGAAATTGTCTAAAAACATATTTGATATATGTGAAAGTTGGAAAAGACAATAAAAAGTTTGTAAAAGTTTTTACACTCTAGAGTACAAGTACAATGACGCTAAATTGTAAGCTGCTGCCGGTATAGGACAAGCTATAAAAGAGTCTTCCATGGCTTCACTATATATGGACAAGGTATGATATACGTATGAGGTACACGGATTTAGAAGTTTTATAGATCCTGTGACTTAAGTAATTGAGTTAAGAAAAATAAAAGTTTGAGTATTAAATTCATAAACTTAAGTTAGTTGCATTATAATAAGTAAAGTTTTATGCAGATTGTCGGACTGTCAGGTGTTTTTGTATGACATTTTCTTTTGTTAGACTAGCTTTAATTTTATGCGTTTAAATCTTATTATTTTAGTATGTTAAGATAACTAACAAAAAATAAGAATGAAGTTTCATGATAGTGAGAAAGTTAAGAAAATATCACCTTCAATTAAAACGTACTCTGGTTACCGTAATCACAAAGCGTCAGAAAACAGACACTTGTTATTTTATGAATAATGCCTGAAGAATTTTAGCGTAATAGTAATAGTGAAGTTATTTCTCTATAAGAAAAAGACGAAAATTGGGCCATTTGACCCACTCTAGTGTGTCTTCTGAATTGTGACAGTTTATTTTAGTTTCCAAATCAGTATAAAATGACTGCAGCATTACTGTAACCGTCATACACTTTGTTGATATCATCTGCTGCCCATGCAAGCAATATTAAAGTTAGGAGGCAAATAATTACTTTTCTCTGAACTGCGAACACAGCTTATTATAACTGCCATTAGAAATAACTCCAAAATCATTTTTGACTAATAATGTGATGTCAAAGGATATAGTTCTTTATTTTTTGAAGTTGAGTTTTATAACCGAAAAAGAGTTTTCAAAGTGTTTTATTAACCTACTATAAAAGATATTTCATAATAATCAAATTATCAGGTAAAGAAATTACTACATAAAATATTATGTTCTAAACTGATGAGAAAACTCGTATATTTGCAAAGTATGCGGATTTATAAATGTTGAAAAGTATGCGGGCATTAAACTCCTTGTTATCTAACATTCCAAGTATATTCACAGAAGGCATTCAAGTCTTCTATAATTTTAAGAAATATCGACACACAAACACTTACCGCAATCGACAGCAGTTTTGATTTAGTTTGTAATCCAAAATAAGATAATTATAACGTTGTTTTCATGAAGCTTTCTGTTTGTTGAATTTATGTTAATTCTGATCAGAAGAATCGGAAATATTCTGTTAGTGTTTCGTGTAAGAATAAGAGAACTGATTTTTAAAGAGAAACAGTAAGCCGTCATACACAAAAAACTTGTATATGTAAAGTACGCAAAAGAAAGTTAAAAGCATTAAAAATATGAAATAAAATGGTATATATTCTGAAATTGTTCACTTTCTTCCATCCTATTCCGTTGGAAGGAAATAAATTTTATATTCGATGAAACATTGTCAAATGCAATGAAATTATTATAGTAGAAATAATAGTATATAAAGCTAGTTCATTTTCTGAAAAAGACAGCAAAGAGCAAACTGTACCATATAATTTTTCATTTTCCAAAAGGGCTTCACGTACAAAAATGTATATAACATTCTAAACTAAGATCCATAGCACGCTCCTAACGGTATAGGAAAGTAGACTTGTATATTTGAGGCGTTCGATAGTAATTCGATTCTGAGAAAAATATATAGGGAACGGACTTCTTAGATTTATAGTCAAGGTGAACATGAAAGATATTTACTGGCTCTAATGTCTTAGTATATATACACTTGAGTAAAAAGACCATGAAATTGAAAAAAAAAATGTAACTTCTCTATATATTATATACCTGCTTCCTAACTCCCTTGTGCTGTTTATCAGTTGCTTCAGAGAGGTAAAAGAAAGAAGTAAAGATACGAAAAGGTTACTCAAACTATTGCAAGAACAGCTTTTTTTTCTCTCTTTTCTAGAATTAAAGTTTAGTTAGGAGGTAGGAAAGTTTACCAGAAAAGATATATTTTCGGGAATGTTTGTTTATTTTATTGCTCTGTTGGCTTTTTATGTATTTGCATTTTTATTTATGTCAAGAAGTACTTGATGTAGGTCAGAATTTATTTAGGTGTTTGCTGTTAATATAAAATGGTGTTCTGAAATTTTGTTGATGTATTTTGATAGATAAGAGAATTAAAATGGTTTTGCCAATAAAAGTAATTTTGAGAACAGTTCAAAATATTACAGTATCATAGATTAGAGTCCACAGGTCTATAATTTATTATAGAAATAAAAAAAGTTAATAGTACCGTCGAAAGTATTTAAAGTTATCAGCACGCAAATACTCATTTTGTTTTAACCAGATACGTACAAACTGAATTATAATAAATGCAGAGAAAAATATTCCTTTAATGGAATGGTAAATCGAGATACCAAAGAGAATCGAATTGGCAATGATGAGAGATTATCTTTATACAACATTTTTTTAATGTTTAAATATTGAAATACGATCAGTTATTAATTATTTAGTGATCGTATGATGTGAGACACGTATCGAACAATACAAATTATTTTTATTCGTTTGTTTAACGTACTTAATGAAATGTATGTTTAATTAAACTAATTTAAAAATTAAATTACAAACAAATTAAATAATTATAACCATCGAATCCCCAATTACTATTGGAACACAGGTGAACCCAGTTTGCTTCCACCTCTGTATGTTTGAGTATTATTTTCTTTTCTTAAATGAATCCCATTTTCCAATAGTCCCATAGTATGATGTAATGTTTGAAATGAGGTAGAGAAATGATTGCGTAAGTCGTTAACATTCACGTCACTTCTCTTGGATTCTTTCCTCAACAATTCACAATGGTAGCAAAGCCAAAGTAAGAGCTTGGGAGACCACTAATGACACATTTGAAACCCACTGCCATTATCTCCTCATATCAAAAGGAGGATCATGGAAAAAGGGGAAATGGGTTTCCAGATGGTACGGAGCGTGCCATACTTGATTTTTATCAGTTTAGAATTTTTCTGCTTTTTTTTCTTCGTTTTCTTCAAGATGGTTTCATTACCGAATGTAATTTTAACTTTATGTTTCTACACGAAAGAGTGGATTACTTACATTGTATATTTTTGGAGAGGAAAAAAATTAAGATTAATCTGAAGGGATAAAGTTTAATTCGTGGTAAATTAGGTTCTAAGATTTTTACAATGAAATTTGATCATCGTGAATTTTGCATTAAGTTGAAGAGCCTTTTCAATTATTTCTAACTCTTTCAATGTTTAATGGAAGTCCTGCAAATGCAGCAGTGATTATAAAACTCGTTTATATCATCATTAGATAAACCTGTACATCCACTTGTTAGACTGCCTGCATAATTATATTAGAATGAAATTATTTGTATTTATTAGAAGTATTGATACAAAATCCGCATTATAAGACAAAATTGTGATTGCCTTGTTACTTTCAGTAGTCATCCAGTTCCTGTGTTCTGATGATAAAGCATCAGCCAATGGATCGGGAGATTCCGTGTTCGCCATTACGGTTGGAGACAAATTATTTTGGTGCTGAAAATTTACGATGAAACTGCTGGTATGGTTTCCCCAACCTAATTTAACTTTGTACCAGGGTCCTATGGAGATGTATACCGACCGGGGTATAGTGCTGTCTCCGCTATCTTCAATTCTGTGTCGGGGTCAAGGAAGCACAGTCCCAAACATTCGTGCATCCTAAATGCCTTCATGGTATGTAGCGGCGGGAGAGTTTACTTGTCCATTTCTTTTGTCTTGCTAATTTGATCACGTTATAATTTCACCAACTGTTTAAATTATTACCTTATAATACCTTGTAAAAAAACAGCAAATTAAAACAAAGAAAACTAACTATTACTTCCTTGATTATTATGAAATAAAACTTAATATACTTCCTTGTTAAAAAAAAAATAATTTAATCGTTGTAGTTCAATTAATATGCGATCTTTGATTTTTTAGGTTACAAGTCCATCCGGTCCATTATCGTTCATAAAGTAGCTACTAAACTGTGTTCTTGCAGTTCTTGCGAAGTTGATAAAAATTCGTTGGAGAGATTCATAGATCCCAGAAAAACGCAGAAATTTTTATTTCATTATAATTATTGCATATACTAATTATTACTGCCGTTAGTTAAAAAGATAATTCAAATATCTTGACATTCACTGTTATCTTATCACACAACGTTAACATTTTAAATAAAATACAAAAAAATCTTTTATACCCTTTCATATTAAAACCACATAAACTTTATTACAATCTTGTAAATCTTATTTCTTGATCACTTCTACTCTCTATATTCCACCACTGATTCAAATCCATCCACTCCCCCCTTTCCCCTGAGTAATACAACCAGCTCAACATCTTCTCACTTTCAGCAACAAAATAATAAGAGAAATAAAGAAAGCATACTATAATCAAATGAACATATCCTTTTCGGTAGTAACTGGAAAGAAAGCAACAACAAATCTTGTATTCGTAGAACCACAAGAAGCCATATAGTGGAGAATGAAGGCAAGCAATGACTTATCCAAGACAAAATATCCATCTCAACACAAAGCAATTCCATTTCTTCATGTCTTTGGAGGTACGGTAGGAAAGCAGTAAGGTATGGTGGCTCATTTTCATGGCCAACAGTGGGAGAGATAGGGTTGCTACACTTATGGATTTAAAAGTCTGGATACTAGGATTGATTAATGAGGGAAATCCATGTTTCATTCTCTTGATTTTTAAAGAATAATTGAAATCACTTTCTGCACAAGCAAACAAAAAGTTATTCTCATCCTAATTTTTACTTTGATAATTATATATTTAGATGATTAGGTCAATACCTTTGAGTATAAATTTTTAATTGTATTTTATGATATTATCATAATAAGATATAATCATTTAGTTATTTGTTTATTATATCTTTAAATTAGTTTAATGTATGTTTCCAATACTCTTGTATTCAAAAGTTAAAATTTCAAAGATGATGCCATGTTACAGTGAAAAAAAATCAAGAAAATTTATTGAGATGATCTTCAGAATTTACTTCATTTCAATAGCTAAAATTATACCTACCTCATAATACGAGTATGAGGCAGTTTTTATTAGGCTATTAAAATGGTAGGAAAGTCGGCATACAATGTCTGAAAAAACATAGTACTTGACATCACTCGAGTTATTTATATCACTGTAGAAAGAAATACTTCAATTGTTGCGTCCGGGATCTGATTTTGGAATAGCGTATGTGTGGAAATCCTGTGTTTGTGCTGAGGATAGAATGGCAAGACCAGTAAGGCAAGTAGTGAGGTAAAGTCTGTAGGAAGGGCTAAGCGAGCGACTTTATGATTCCACAGGGTCGTGTGGAATAATTTACCTGCATTGTGAGATTGGATGAGAGAGAGAAGGAGTCTCACTCGGGACACATCCATTGCACGAAGGAACACAAAGAAACAGAGGAGAAAAAAGTAAAAGCGGACTAAATAATGTACTATTCGAAAAGATTAGGTTTCAATTTGGTGTTCATGGGGGACAAGACGAAAAGAAAAAAAGGAATTTTTTTCATCTTGGTGGTTCAATTTGAACCTGATGCAACATTCACAGCCAATACGAAGCTCAAGAAGGAATTATTTGATTGGTTTCTACGGAAATATGTTTATTTGTTTGCAACAGGAGGAAATTAGGATATATTTAAATACGCATATATTTTGAACGGAGTATAAGCAGTTTATGCAGTGGTAATGTTTAGTGAAAGGAATAACAAATTATGTTAATGAATTTATTAAGGAGTGAAGTGAACGTTGGAGAATTGTTCACATTACTGTATGTATATTGATTTTATATTAAATACTTCATGTATGAAAATAAAAATTACAACAGTGGTAAACTGGTAATAGAAACTATACCTATGAAGAACACAGAGAAAGAACTTTCAAGGTTTTAATAAAACAAAGATTATCAGTATTTTATGCACCACATTGGCGATATTACTGAACATTCCCACTATACGAAAAAGGATATAGCTCTTGTAACTCCTACTTCAATGCATACAAAAAAGGAATCACTTCATAATAAGTAACGGGCAAATTAAAATATCATACCCTAAAAATAATTGTTAATAAACCTAAATTGTATTAAGGAGTATTCAAACAAAGATTATAAATACAATAAATATATACTTTGCATGAAGCCATATATCTAAAAAAAGATTATTGCAATTAATTTGATATTGTTATTCTGTGGCATCTTTCAATTTGCTGTATGTAAATAGAGTATGTAAATAAACAAATATCTCTCTCTTCTGATGTGAATGTTGTCTAAACATTATTTTAATTTGTGATGATTTAATAGCGTCTGTTATAATAAAAAAACTTAATGACGACAGTCCGGAGAGAAATATGCTATTTAACTTTGCTTTAGAACTGAAACTTCAGAATTTTAGTTTATTTGCGCAGCAAAACGGATAGATGGCTGCTAAACAATATTTCCTACTCATATATGCATTAAAATTCTAATTTCCAGTAACGGCTTCATTAAGCAAATGGCATGCAACGATTAATTCCTTAAACAATCTTCCAAGAAGTTATTAAAGAACCATTTTGAGTAAGTGTGAAAATGCACTTAATAAAAGTTCCCCGGGTACCCTTTCTGGTCACACTGTGGCTTTGCTATTAACGTAGGAAAACCACAGGCCGTCATGTAACATTACTTGGGGTATATATTAGCTGGAGGAGGTTCCACGTAGCTTCAAAATTAAATAGAGAATGATGTGAGAGCTTTGAGAGAGTGAGAAAGAGAGAGAGTGAGAAATGTTGTATAAGTAGAGTGTGAGATTGTTTGCACAGGTATTTGGATGAAAGATCGTTTAGAGAAGAGAAAGAGAGAGTAAAGAGAATGGTGGGAGTCAATGAGATTCAGGAAGAGTTTTCAAGTTTAACTTTTTGTAATGTTCAGAGTACATGTCTACTTGGCATTGAATAGAGTTACAGTATTAAGATTTACGATAAACAAATTTTCATATAATGTATTTATTAATTGATAAGCTGGCATAACTTCAGTAAACTGACCAAACATATTGCTTCAAACATATTGTTTATGATCACTTCTACTGTAGCAAGAGAGTTAGTCAGGCTTCAGCATGACTAGATTATAAGATGTATTTGCCAGTTAGACTCTTAGGTAGAAGTGTAGTGTTATTTTTAGATATTTTTTGTTTAGAGTTAACATAAAACTGATTACTATTATTATTTGTAATTACATTGTTTTCTTGAAAGAGAATAATATTGTTATATTGTCTCATATACTGATTTCTAAAAAAATGTGTGGATCTACAAGTGTTTCAGAATACAGGTATACTATATTCTATTTGGTAATTGAAACCTTTCTTTCACTGCAATGAATAATTTTATTGTTGTATCTACCACTACTAGTTAAATCATATAAATATTAAAGTTGTATATTGTCCCCATTGGCCTTCTCCAAATACTGAAAGTTACTATGTACCGTAGATTCAAAACTTTATTTTCTTTGGAGAGAGCAGTGACATGTGAGATTTAATATAAAAATAACATATAAGAAAATGAAATAAGAAGGAACCACAGTCGATTTAATTATTCATGTTAATGCTAATTACATATTTTTATTAACTCAATGTACAAATCAATAATATTAATAAGCTGTACGAGAATTAATTTGAACTTCATTGCATTATGTTCCTAACATAATGCCTTGCTTTGTATCAATGAAAATTATTTATTAAGTATAATTTTTATTGAGAATAAAATAATTATGGATGAATCCTATACGTTCATAATAACATACCACTAATAAAAAGAGAACAAGCGAACAAGAGCAAAACAACAAGAAAAAGATGCGAGCATCTTAATTAAGAACCGTTTTGTACAGAGAAAAAAAAGTAAAACGTAAAACCCAATTTTAAAGAAATAATAGTAAATTTTGTATGAGGATACTTTTGTATGGCTATCGCTATTCCCTCGAGCTTAGAGAAGAGAACGAAAGCTTCCTTATTTATGAGGCAGTCTTGCCTTACGGTTTCCCAGGCAACGAGCTAGCCTCCAATGACAGAGCAAAACTAAACAAGACGTCTCTCTCTCTCTCTCTTACAAACTAATCTCAATCCCACTCACGAAATCGTGCATGTACTCTGCAGTCTATACATTAAAATTCAGACACGTTTAGCAGGTAAGGGACTACAATGCGAGGAATCTTCATTAATATTTCAAATCTACAGTCTGTTTAGATCCAAAATGTTTCATATAGATCAAATTCATTTCAGTGCTCTTTCTCTTCAAGCTGCTTAATTGGTTTCTTCATAATCACGTCTTCTGAAAGTAAGTATGCTGGTAGAGTGAAAAAGAAGAATAAAATCAACTTCATATGCCAAATAAAACTAAAAACAATTTGTGATAAGTGAAGCAATTAACAGAAAGGAGTAAGAAAACTCCAATTTTTCCCTCTAAGAACGAAACAAATTCCAGTATTTTATTACTTCCGCTCTTACTAAATGGCATCAATATCCAACTTGGAGACTTTTATTGCACTTCCTTTCTAGAAACAATAATTATAAATCAAAATTGCAGCAGCAGAAGGTTGAGAAAGCGTGGAAAAGAGTTGTCCACTGCAGCGGACAGTCGGAGAGAAACAGAAAACCTCTTTTTTTTCTCGATCTGATTAGTTTTCTGAACTTATACAAAAAAAGTATCTTTTTATTCTCTCCGTGAAAAGAGCGAATTGGTAGTAGAAATGGGCGCGTCAATGTAATATTCAAGTGTGATACAAATTATATATGTGAAATATCTACTGGGACCGTAATCATTATAACCTGAAAATATAATTGGGTGGCACATCATGAAGAAAATATCCAGAGATGCTTACGCTTTCAAGTAAACAAATTACTAAAAATCACCGAATTGAAAAGAAATAACTGTAAGAATATTATGTAAACTATTATAGCGGTATTAAAAATAGATCAATTTATGTGTTAAAAATCAGCTGAAACTTTATACATATGGAATTAATTTACATAGATATACATGATCAAATTAGTAAAAAAAAATGCATAAAACTATATTCTAATATACTTTATAAGCTCAACTGTATACGCAAAAAGGAACTGTAAAAAAAAAAAGAGTTTACCAACATAATATTTGGTATAGTTAATAACCCAAAGTCCTTGCTCATCTCTATGAGAGTAATAGTGTGAGAATTGAAGTGCATCATTGGCGATGATGTTGATACTGATTTCAACTCTATCCCTTCGGGAATGTGTCGATCCAACAAGATTAAAACCATAAGTTTGTCGAGTAGAAGGAAAGAAAGTTCCAATCAAACGACACAAAATTGCTTTCAAATCAATTTCTGACCTCTTTGATCAAGACCAACTGATTCAAATATGTTTGAGATCTCTCATAGTAGACTGTAGTCAACAATAATGTGAATTCGAATTACGTGGCTCTTGAAAGACTAAATATTTTGTTAAATTATTTACTTTATTTTATTGTTGAACACATCAATCTTTAAAGGGTTACTTGCAGCTAAATTGACTTTTCTGATATTATAACATAATATTAGTCTTCTTGATATAAATAAC
>JAQIWE010000539.1:0-21417 GCA_034698565.1 Campodea plusiochaeta | reverse complement strand
AATGATAATACAAATAAAATATACAGAACACGCTAAAAATAGATATCTACATTGAACAAAATTTCTGATATTTTTTCAATGCACATGACTTAATTTGTCAAAGTAAGAAATTACTTCTTTCCTAAAGAAAAATACTGACTTCTGTTCAATCATCATGTAAATATAACTTATTATATCACAAATAATTTGTCTAATCAATTTTTTTCAAGTACACACTTCTACTGTTATAAAATTTCTACTGCTATAAAATATATGACATTCACAGGCTAAGTAAGTTGATAAGTAATAATAATATATTCGTACTGTATTTCAGATACTGCATTAATTTTCAAAAAATGACAATTGATTAGAATGGTGTCTTTCGAAAAAATAAAGGAGCCTTCACTCCCAAAATAGAGTACAATAACATTATTAAAGTTGTCAATTTGAAACCAAACAAGACTCTGAACAAAATACAGCAAATAAATTCATTAAAAATCAATGAACTGTACATGTAGATGTAGAGTGTTAAAATGAATCTGCTGTTCATTCATATAACTAAAATTTTATTTGCGAAAGTGATTATGAGTCGATGGCTGGAGGCGAGAGAGAGAAACGCAGGAGGGTAGAGGTTGTACATTTTGAAATACTCCCATAGGGTGTATATAGCAATCGAGTGGATTATGAAGTGTTAGTGAGCTAGCTCTGCTGGTTCATACCTTTTTACTTTTTCATCTTTTCATGTATCAGTCATTTGGGATTTCCACAAAATAGTTTACTAGCAAATATGTTGTTGTACTTGTTTAGTAATATGTATTCCAAACTCTCTTTCATGTATTTATAAATCGTAGCTACATGACAAGACTATACTAATAAATAGAATGAGAGTTGCGATGTTTTATCCTGTAGCGAGGATAATATAATTATTTCGGAGCTTTTTATTCTAATTTGTATGTTCAAATACGATACATGCCTAATTGAATACCTGGCTTAAATCTAATACTTGCCTAATCAAACAGCTGAGTTGAATATTCTCTCTACTCATTTATTCAACACTTTAAAAAAATCAATTGGGTTTTTGAAAATAAATAAATAAAATCAGCATTCCCCATCATTATTATGCCTCCAATAATATACGAAAACAAACAATCTAATATTTTACCCATTGAAAGTAGTAAATATTAGTGGTTATGAAATTATAATCTCATTGTCCATTTGAATAGTTCCTCTTGTAAGATATACAAGCAGAATTTCCTGTAACCAGCAGATGGTATCTTTGCTATTCTACTATACTCAACAAGATACATTGCTACTCTCCCACCATTTCTCTTCTAAAGCTATTCTTCATTGCTAGAATGAGTTGAAAGCTAAAGAACATAAATTGTTCTGCATCTTAACATATATGGAAAACATACAAATACTGCTCGCCAACACTCACAATTCTACGTCTGCACTATTTATTACACTTGTTGCTTTTATTCATACAAATTCATTATGGAGTCTACAATAAATAATATTAGTTATGGGAAATGTGATTTGCTAAAATAGAATTATTTTTTTCACTTACTTATTAGTTACTGAACAGAAAACGAATCATCAACTATCAGAATTTAGAATTCTACAAAATATTTCGAAGTGATATTAAATTCAACATTGCAATAAACTTTCCCAATAAATAGTCATATTTACGAAAAGCAAAGACATTATCCATTTCTCGTAATAAATCTGATATTTTAAAATCTACTTTCTTCCAATGGTTTCGTATCAGTTACCAAAAGAAAAGGAAAGATATTGATGCAAGTGGCTACATACTTTATTTTGAAGTCTCACAGGAACATTTTTACTCACATTTGAAGAAAAAACCTTCTTTTTCTTCCGGCATGGACTCGTTTATGAAGGAAAGATTCTTCACATTTGCCACTCTCATCCTTTACTACATACCCCCCACTATTATTTCCTCACTTTCATTTCACTAACAGTGGCGTAGCAGAATAGGGGTGTTCATCAGAAATAGTTCCTCCAATTTCATTTTCAGAAGATAGTAATTATAAATTTCGCTTTTCATTATGACCACAAACTGTTTAGAAATGAATTAATTCATAAATGTTGGTTCGAATCTGATAGTAACTGATACGAAACCTAACTCATTAATTTGGATAAAATGAATACTCCTTATACTCTTCAGTACATCGATGTTTCAAATTTGTAATAACTGAAAGGAAAATTGACAAAAATGGCTAGTAGGATGCTAAATGTTGTAACGTTGTTTTGATATTTTTGGTGATTGACAATAAATCATTATTGCTGTAATTCTCTACTTGCTCTACGTCAGTATAATATTTCTTCTCACGAAAATATAATAACTCACTTCGAAACCCAACTGAGATCGTTGGACTCCTCTCCCCCTCCTCCGCTTTCAACTTGAACTACCACTGATAATAATTCCCAACTATTACTCCCCCCTCTATCCCTACCACTACTTCTCTTACTATCAACTTCCCATTCCATTCCCTTCCAACAAGAATTCTCTCTTGCAACCATACAGTCACATTGACTTTCTCATAAGGAGCTTCAAACGGATGGTATATAAGTGCCAGTCACAATTTTTCTACTCATTCCCAACACAATCACAATTGATCTTCTCTCTAATGGGCGCCACTTACACCAAGATGGAAGGCACATAGAATGGACTTTTTAACTTTATTGCTCCAGGAGAGATAGATGTATGTTATGCACTTGTATTTTATAATGGAATTTTTGCACTTATTGTTGTTAAGTGTTATATTAGGATGTGATTCTGTTTCTATGGGATGAATTCAAATTATGAATTGTTACGACAGTTAAGAGAAACTCAACAGAAATAAACCTTATTTTGTATATCACTGTTTACAGTAAACAATATTTACCGTAACACTGTTCTTGGTATCAAATTGATCAGATTTGAGCACAATTCGGAGGTAATGTAGTGATTCTGCATGTTTTCCAGATGAAATATTAGTTTTTGTTATAATACTGGCTTCATCAATCTCATTAAAGTGGCTATTTGAGTAAATTCCATGATATAAAGAAAAAGTTCTTCTGGAATTCAGTGCTTTTATACATATCCATGGTAATTAGAGGAACTATACCTCGATACATGCTCATGTATATAGTAGTTCTATAGGGCGGTGTTTTCAATGAGGACCCTTTCATTTTTATCATACTAAAGTCTGTTGATTGATTAATCATCAAGTGTTAATTATATATTTTCGACGTTGTGAGCAGGACAGTTGCAGTAGCAAATATTCAATCACTAAACAACATCAGAAACTTTTTTAAATGTGGAAAACATATATACGAATGTAGTGATTATTTAGCATCAAACTAAATTCAACCGACCTGTAGTATTAATAGTCCACTGCGTTAAGAGATCACAATGATATGAGGATTAGCAGTCGAGGAGAAGGAAAATTAGAGAAAAGATTCAAGTGTGAAAACGTATATGGAAAGTCATTTTTAAAATATATTTGAGAGCTATTTCTAACTAAATAACAAAATAAAGGAACTTTCTTTAAACATCAGCAATAAAGAATATTAATAAAGTGAAACGTTTCCTTCAGAATGGAAGAAATAGTGATTGAAAGAAAGCACTTCTTCAAGTCGTCTTTAATAAGAAGAAGGCCTTGTCTCTCGGCATTGCAGCACACGTTCAAATAGAAATTCACAAAAAAGTCCTTTTTGCGATATTTGTCTCCAGTTGCCACCATTGAAGAAAGTGATTGGAATTCAGAGAGCTCGTCAACGCGACTGCCAGTTAAGAAAAAAGAAAAAGCAAAACGCCACACCAAAAGAACAATTTTTCCTCAATGCTTTGAGCTCATGCAAGGAAGGAATTCTACTTCCAATAGTAATATGACAAGAAAACGACATCACGTATTTTGGTGCTCGGTCAAAATTTATCTTTTCTCATATTCATGCAGCGGTGTTTCTTCAAAAAAAATTTCTTGCAACACCAGCGTTTTCTGTGAAGAAGTCTAATTATTTGTCTGTCCATTAGCGAACTAATTAGAGCGTATTCAGGAGGAATAAAAGTTCTTCTTTTTTATTCAGTGTACATAATATCTGACTTAATAAATGGATGTTTATTCAAGCCATGACTATATGCTTCACTCTATTTATAAAAAGGCAGTGGCCATTTGTTTTAGTGTTTGTTAGAAAACAATACACCTACATTAATTTATCTTTTCATAAAAGGCACATAGTTAGAGAATGTTTTTTTTTTTACCTTGAGGGATTATAGGAGCCACACACTAACGCAGGTAGACAAATGGGTTTTGCTTCACCGCATTTTACCTCTAGGTTCATATTTCTTTTAAAAAAGTATACCAACGTTTATAATTATTACAACAGGATGGATATAGAAACTGCAGTTTTCATCAACAGTGCTGGGTATGAATTATCGCATTATGAGTTGCATGATAAATCAGTGAATTAGAAGTCGATATAATATATGAGGGAATATGTATAACTATAATTAATACATTATATTGAGGCATTGCAAGTTATTTACTATTTAATTTAAAGAAATTTGGTATTTAAAATTAACTTGTAAGATTTACTCAAACTTCTTTAAATTAAATGTATAACTATATTTACATTTCACCTAATATTTACTCATTCCAGAATATAGTAAAAATGTATATTGTCACGGAATACATCTGTATAGAAACCGAATACATATTATGTATAATCACCGAATACATATGTATAATCACCGAATACATATGTATAATCACCGAATACATATGTATAATCACCGAATACATATGTATAGATGTATAGAAAGAGTGAACAGAACATGCAGAATACAAACATACAATTTGAAAACTTTATGGATTGCCCTCGTTTACAATAACATTTGAATTAGATTATCTTCCAGTAAATAATCCATTCATCACTAAAGTACCAATAAACTCCTTTTAGTTCACGAATACAAACATAACAATAAATTCATTAAAACTGCGGAGTCAGCCATTATAGTCTGGCCATTTGCAGCGGGTTGAAAATTAGGAAGCAGCATTACATTATGCAAAACAGGATCGCTTCTGGCGGTTTCTTGCTACTGTATATCTGGTTACGTATTGTTGTACTGTACAATATGAGGTTAGTCAGGTTAGATTAGAATACACTAATTCAGGTTACACTTTGAATTCATTATAATGTGAATTTAATTTATTACAAAGAATATCAGAGAAGTCATTTTTTGCGACTATTTGACCATGAAAATATAACTGATTAAGAAGTAAAAAATAAAAATATAAGCTATTTGAAATTTCTACTAAAACTATCACTAAATACGAAATTCGCCAATCTAAATATTCAAAGTGTTTAAAATCCTCTATTGTTTATATTTTCTTTGAAATAAGTGAATTTAACGCATGACGATCTAACAAAAGCGAATCCTAAAATCGATATCGAGCAATTGAGTGTTTTTGACTTTCTCTAACTTCTCTCTCTCTCTCTTAACTCAATATAGTCTTCTTCCTTACACCTTTTCACATCATTTATGACTAGCCCTTTGCTCTGTGGTGAAAATCTGAATTGAAATTGATGGAGTTTTGGTCTCTGTTCTCTCTCTTTCTTTCTGTAGATCCAGCAGGGTATTTGAAGGGGGAGGAGAAAGGGGCAAGGAGCAGGAGTCAAAGGATCAAGATATCATCTCAACATTTTACTACAACTTTACTACAACTGTATATAGTGAAGGTGAAAGTGTTTCCTTTTATTCAGTGGAAAATAGTGTAGAATGTATGTATAGCTTCATAAACTAAAAATAAACTCTGGAAATACAAATGAGGTTGAAAACTTTCAATATATTGTGTGAAAGTGAAACATAAAGGATAAAAGTTTTTTTCCTTTACGAAGGAAAACGCTGCAGAACATTTCAGCAAAAAAAAAAAGAATGCTATTTTAAAGTCATATATTCAATAAGTAATATATTTTTTGAAAATACGATAGCCTTTGAGATAATCAAGAAATTATTTACTGTATTTACTACTTCAGCGAATAAAAACTGTATAGTCATATTCACAGTAATAGTAATAATAATGTCTTATACAATATGTAATTTGCTAATAGCATTAAATTTAAAAGTTATCATAGTGAAAATAGAAAAAATACTATACCAAAAAGGAGAGAAAGACATGAAAGAACTTGAAATACCAATAGTGACGGTACGAAGCAGTAAAGAGTAGACAAAAGCTTCAGAATGCCAGGAACCAGTTTGTCTGTAGAGATAAATGAAGAAGTAGACTATCAAATATATATAACGCTACCTTAAAGATTTACTTTTTACATATGCTTATTGTAACTTGGACCCCAGAAATAAAAAAACAGAACATCACTTTGATTTTAAACTTACACTATTATTTCCCCGTAGCAAGTAAACCATTGGAAATTCAATAAATTTATTTAAATAACCCATATTTCTACAACACAAATAAATATATTCGAATATAACTAATATAATACGTATTTAATAAAAATGCAGTATTTCATAAAAATAATGTAGATAAGCTTATCATAAATGTTGCATATAAAAGAGTTCTAGGGGAGTCATGGAAAATATTTTCACAAACCTGCAATAAAAATACGAATAGAAATTTTCGAAACCATATTTTATTTTTAGAAAACAGTAAACAAAGTTGAAACAGTATGTTTAAACAAATTTTCTCCTTTCAATCTGAATTCAATAAATAATTTATTTGAATCTGTCAATTCCCATTTAAAAAAAAGTTTTTTTCATATTTGTGAACTATAAATGCAGAAAGATGTTTTGAGTGATGACTTTCCATATTAATGTATCACAACTTCGACCTCTGTGGTGGGGAAATCTGACATCCATCTTTCTTTAGAAAAAAGTACTTGATTCGATTTTATTGATTTTCCCCCCTGTCTTTTTTGTTTTTCATACTTTGTTCCACTCCTGCCTCGGGTTGAAAATATGCACTTTTGAGAAAATCTCTTCAATACCCTAGGATGTATTTTATATTTCAAAGGTATAGTATGAAATAAAGCGAAACATGAAAACTTCAATGGCTGTGTTCCAACATAGATTAGTTATTTCTCTTATACGTTCTGAGAAGAAAAAGTATAGGTAGTTCAAACAACTACCTATCTGCCTTTGAAAACAACATTTCTTTAAAATACATAACTACTTTTTCGAATCAAATATATTGTGCAGATTAAAATTCAATAAACAATAACAAATAAAAAAAACTTTAATTTAGATTCACAATAAAAAAACGTAGATTTAGATGCACTCATGTCGTTTAAAAACCTGTAAGATTAGTGGAACTCTAAGAAGGAAAATGGTATCCAATTTATATAATTAATTGTTAATTAAACTTCTTTTCTTTCTTCTTTTCTTTTCTCTTCTTTACGTAGTATTATAGTTATCTTCGATTCTGAGCACTAAAATATGAGTTAAAAGTGGTAATGATTTGGAAGAAAATGACCTCCCATTTTTTCCAGTAGAACAATTTCTTTCGATAGTATGGTTTTGTATTACTTTGAATTACACTGTTTGCTAATCTGGTTTGAACAGTAAAATCCTGTAGAGTAAGTGTGGTCCATATTGAAGTTCATAAAAGTCAACGCTGCATGCAATCTTGTTGAACAGCTATTAACCGCACAAATCCATTTAATGCATCAATGCCTTATTTATAGATGATCGTTAATACCAAACACATTGTATAGTTACTGTAGTTATAGGAAAAAGCTCACTTTTTGTTTTGCTGAGTGCTTTTTTATTTGAAGGTCCATCTTTATGTTGAATAATGTATTTTTGTTTAGTGAATCTGTAAAAGCTGTTTGAATAGGAAAGTGAATGGAAGAAAGCCAAATTTACGACAGAATGAATAAGATGAATGGTTTCACATTTTTGTGGTTTTAATGGTCATGTTTTGGTGCTCTTTACTTACTATAGATCTACATGTATTATTATATATTAGTATATAGTATAAGTAATTAGGGTCTTTTCAAGGCCATGAAAACTTAACCTCGCATGATATCATTCAGGAGCTTTAGTACATTAAAGTACATGCTTTTATAAGCCTATGTACCAAAATCCTGCTATCTTTAATTTTTTTCTGCTATTTTTCCTATAATTCCTGGCCTAGTGTGACGAGATAAAATATTACTTATATCACTGAATAAGAATTGCAAGCAAACAATATATTTTGAGAAATAAATTTGCTCAATCACTAAGAATACTTAATAATTGGACGTATACAGTATAATGCCATTGCACCATCTTTCTGAATGAAAATTGGAGAGTCAACAGTAGAATGGACATACAAATGAAAATACCAAGCAAGGGGAACTGGCATGCCTATCATGAAACTACTCTTGAATTAACAGAAAAAGGTAACTACTCTACAATTTATTGCTGTGACCTATAGGATTTCCATAACAAGTTAACAACAGTGGATAAATATTTTACTTCTAGAGTACATAATGTAAAAGTTGCATATATCACGAAAACCATATTTCATTGAAGAGATATCATATCAGTAAATATGCATAAACTATTTAAAAACATTTTTTTGCATATGTGAAAGCAAATATTTCACTATCTATAGTACGTAGAATAGATAGTATACCCGCAAGTTTTCTCCAGACATACAGAAGTAAATTGTAATTCTCTTACTGTGGTTCTCTCAGTATATACACAAGTACACGATGGTTGGTGGCGGTTAGTCCATGTTGGAATTCAATTTCCGTCCAGTACCCAACCATGCAGATTTTTACCTCTCCCCCCTCTCTCTCTCTCTCTCTTTCTTGCAATGAGCAGGTAGGTATAGGGAGGGAGGGAGGGTATATGATGAGATATGAGAAAAGGAAAGAAGGATATGGAAAAGGAAAACAGAAGAAGGAAGTGCAATATGATAAATGGAAATGGAAAGAACTTTACATAGAGAGGCTACTCACTATACCTCTACATCACTTTGTGTTAGGTATCGTATATATGAACTGGGTTATGTTGCAGTTGTCAGCTTTGGTTTCGAAATGTCTTATGAAGGAAACTAGATAAAAACAGAGAGAAAAATGAATTAACCAACTCTATCATAAACTGTTTAGATGGTTATTTTTAATACTTAATTTGCTTAATTGAGTTCAGATACCATTGTATATTCAGTATTACAGTATATGTGATTGGTGTCATCATTGTTCCTTCATTACTCAGTTACTTTATTTTTAACATCATGTCCAAATAAAAATAATAAAAAATTATGGATACTATAAATTATATTAATTATTGTCACAATCGCACCAACAGAAGTGTGCTCATGTTTTGTATATAGTCAATTAAAAAACGTAGAACTTTTTTGGCTTAAAGTATTTTACTAAAATAAAACACTTTTGGGCTTCCAGACGATTTAAGAAGTTAAATTGTGTAACTTTCTTTTTCTTAACAGGAGGAGCACAATCATTAATAAGAAGCTTTTTTTCTTATACGTACAAGAATAACAACTTACCTGCATGATTTATTATATTAACTGAAGGGCAATTCTTATATCAGCTGAACGGCAATGGTTATATCAGCTGAATTTGATAAGAATGAACTGTCATTTGGAATTGAATCCACTTTCTTTAAATTTATCTGAAATGCAGTATCTAAAATCTCAGTTGCTAAGGTACGCATAAAGTAGTCAAACATTTCTTCATAAATTATCCATTTCTTAAGTACTTTCGTTTCATACTTGTAAAGTTAAACTTTCCGCCCTAAAGTTTGTAAAAAGCGATAATTTATCAGCTCTCTATATCTTCTACCTCCATTACAATGATGAGGAAAAACAGAATTTATTGCTGTCATAATACTGCTTACTACAAATTATAATCTCAAACAATGAAAGTTAAAGCTGTATAGAAGTTTAAAATCCTCTCTTTTATGTAAATTGTTTTAAAATTGAATGGGAGGTAATTTACGTAGTAAATAAGGCTTAGTAGCAGTATCTGAACAAGTGAGTACGGAGTTTGAATCAATTTTGCAGTAAATAAAATTATTTTGACAAGTAAAAACTGCAGCAGGTTGTTTCATAGATAAAAAAAAGTTCTGCTTTCTGTTGTAGTAAGTGTTTATGTTGCATATTATAAACGTATTTTTTAATTTTTCACATTCAATGGAAATTCAGTCAAATATCACAATATTAGTCTATAATATTTAAATATCACTTATAACATTTGAGTCAATTTCATTTGAATTAAATAGTATCGGTAGATAACACGCAATACTTCAATATAATGTATTACATGTGTTGTAAAAGAAATTTTGAGAATTCGCCAGTAATTTGATATTATTTCCCTTTCATTTTCTCATGAAATGTAAAAAGAAAATAATTATTTAATTTCTATAATCCGTTACAAAATTATCAGCTTTTGAATTTGCCAGTGACGTCAGGTGTACGGAAAATGTCTTCTAATGGTCATAAAATGATTATTCTTTTTTGTTGTTGTTTGAAGAAAAAATCACTTTAGAGGATAATGTTTTTATCTTTCGTGTTAGTCAATTGCCTAAAGAAATTCTGTTGCAAAACAGTAGGACTAAAAAATAAATAGGATTCACCAAGCGTAATGGAAAAGTACATACTAAATAACAAAAATATCATATTAATGAGAAAATATTCAAAATCCTTTTACATAACTTTCAATATTATCAAGTTAGTTCTTATTTTAGAATTTTAAACGACCAGGAATAATAAGTATTGTGAATATATCGAGAAAAATATAAAAGTAAAAAAAAAAAAAAAAAAAAAATGGTAAATACTTCTTTAATTTCTTAACTAAAATTTCAATTAGATCTAATTAATTTATGAATATTCCATATCAAATGAGGTATTCGTACAGTTGCAAAAATATGGGTATGAAAAGTAGTAAACTTTCCAAATCGTCTCGAAAAGAGAGGAAAAAACGTAAAATAAGAATGAAAAAAAAAAAGCTAAGAGTGATGTGAACTACTGATTAAGAAGAGAATTTTAAAGTCTATAGACTAATGAAACACATTTTGATAGCTACAAAATTTTCCCCATCTAAACAGACAACAGTTTTTCTTTCAAATGCATAATTATTATAGCATCAACTAAAACTAATAGAGATTGCTTTAATCGATATGAAATATTATTGCTATTCCAGTTTTATTTCAGCAAAAGTTTTTATATTCCTTTATCTTGAAGTAGTGTCAAAACATTTCTGAAGTGTATAATTTTAGAGATACAAAAAAGAATATAACTTTCTTGCAACCAACGAGAAACATATGGTAGTAACTGTAATATGGGGGCGTCCACTTTAACCAAGTTGTAAGTTTCCCAAAATCACTTTGAGCATTTGACTCTCTACCACGCCCCTACTTCATTCCAATTGAACATATCTCTCCAAACTCCAAAGTTAAGAAAGTCTTTCTCTCTCTCTCTCTGCCTCACTCAGAGAACACACAAGAAACTCTACAAAGAGAAATTAATTTCCAACTTCATTCTGCACATCACTTACTACTTCTAACATACCTAATTAGATGGTGGTTCTAGGATTAAACCATATCTTACTATATATAATAATATACTCCCCAATTCAAGTACAGCAGCAATAATACTATGGAGTAGAATAAGTTTGAAAGTTATTGAGATGATGCCCAATGGACTTAATAATGAGAAAGTTGTTTAATCATAATAGTTGAAAAGATCCAAATGAGCGAAACGTTTCAGTCTAGAATACAATAGAATGAGGAAGTATATACCAAACAACAAATAGGAATATTATTCCTACCATTTTGATTAACTTTACCTCAATAGTCCTTTCATATAATACAAATGGAATAACGAAACTATAGAGAAAAAGTGAGGATTATTACTTTAGAAAGAGATTTGTGTGGGAATATTGAGTTGGAAATATTACGAATATTAAATAATACATACTACTAGTTCTTAAACTTTCATTCTGTAAATCTGGAAAAAAGCAATGCAGACATGTCAGACGCGGAATAAGGTAAAACAGGTGATATCCTATAGCAGTTTTGCCGTTCTGTATCAAAAACTTGATTTCTTCTTACACCAAAATTTTAATAACGTGTATTTCGTTTATTGAAAGTATGTATTTATGGTATTCCCCTTTGCAGATCTGATACATGCAAACATGCTGAAACAACTTTCACAGGTTTTAAACATGTAATTTGACTGGTCCGTAGTGTAATGAGTAACTACAGAGTTCATATTATCTCTGATCTTAATATTTCTGATATTTTCCTCGATAAGATTGGATATTACAAAAATTTCATTCTATAAACTCTGTTTCATTTTCATCAACCAATTAAATTATATTGTTTACAGTATTTTAATGGAGGAAAATCTTTCTTTGATTTTTAACATGTTTTTAAAAGTATTCACGATAATAAGTTCTATGAAACCGATATGAAGTTTAATAAACAAGGTTGTTTTTTTACTGGTTAATATTAATTAGTAGATAAAGTGGTTGGGTTTCAAATAATCTCATGGGGAATCAATGTAAAACTGAGAGGAAGATTTTTTATTTCATTTCATCAATAATCGTTAATGAGTGAGTGAGCGCTCATTAAATAGATATCTGAAATTTGAAGGTGTACTTGGGATATCAGATTCAAGAATATTAATTATTTCTTCCTTCAGCTTACTGGTATGTTCATTTTATGGAGTTTAATTATAATATTATTGCTGTTATACTGATTATACTTTAATCATTTAAGGAGTCTATTTAAACGAGTAACAAACCTCCAATGGTGCTTGATGAAGTACAAAAATATGTAAGTTACCAACAGTGGTGTCCCGAGGGGGGGGGAGGGGTCAAGCTTCCCCCACTGCGGGTCAAAGTAGTAAGTTCAATATTATTTTGATTAAATGAAATTTATGGTCATTGTAATTTTTTAATATTTTTTCCCATAGTTTTACGAGAACTATTCTGTATTTATGCTAAATTGTATCAAAACATTCAATAAAAAAAGACATAATTATAGAAGTCTATAATTTTACTCCGACAATGCAAAGAAAGAAAATCTATAGTTATCAATTATATTACTGCTGTGCATAAATCAGTATTTATATCTACAGGGAACAATGTTGAATTTAACTTTAAATCATTTTTGTATCCGTCACACAGCATATAGCCACAATAATATGAACCTAATACGCTAATATTAGTAAATATGTCTTCCGATAACTTCCATCTGCCGGGTTATGTAAAGAAATAATAGTAGTCCATCACGTACTGAAACGTCATGTACAAATTAAATATATTGAAAATAAAATGCAATGCTGGGAAATGGCAAGTATAGTAAGGGCGAAACCCGAGTGAAATTTTTACTTTTTTGTGGTTTATATCAATATTATAGAATATTTTAAGTATTATATTTTGTTCCCCGACAAAGTTTTTAGTATACCCCGACGGGGGGTCACATGCCCACCAGACACCCCTCTGGCGCCACCCCTGGTTACCAAAATATCCTTTGTTAATTTTTTTATTTATTTATTCTAATCACATCAACTTCGGTGAAACTTCGGTGAAAACATGATAATATTTTTGAAACTTGATGAGATCCTAACTTATATTTTTTTTTATTCACGTAGACAATTTTTTTTTTTTTTTTTCAAAAATATTTTTTATTAATAAATTGACAAGATGAATAATATTTACAGACTTACAACTTATGAATTTCTATCTGATATGTACCAACAATTTTACACTATATCAGAGAGAGCACACTAATAAATTATTTTACGTTATATACAACTTCAATTGCCTGTGGGTATGCTGTCTTCATATGTTTATGAAAACAAGAAAAAAAAATTCACTCCTTAAACAACAAGATTTAATACGGAAATTAACCGTATAAAAGACTTTAAAAAGATTAATTTTATGCACGAAAAGGGTTTTTTATTTTCCCTTCAAAATATACACTTCCTAAGCTAATATATATTCAAATTGGTGTATTTGACGTAGACGAAAAGAGAATTAAGTTTTGGACGCTTTGAAAAAATGGAAATAAGACCATAAAGGTAAAACACAAAATAATATAATAATGTCTTTTTAAATATCTACTTTAGTCAGATTCATTTTGCCTTTGAGTTTTAGAATTTCCACTAATAAATTTATGGAGAGATTTTAAAAGGTTGAAGATATACATATTGACAGAAGAGATTTTTTCTCTGAGGTTGTAAAAGCACATCAGCATGTTTGTTCAATAAATTGAAGATTTATATGGAGATTTTTCTTGCATTTATTACACGGAGAATTCAGGTGTTCCAAAATTAACATGGGAAGAAACATGATTCGAAACGTCCTGAAGATATATTGCGTTTCAATAAGTTGTTAAACCAAAGTAAAACTATTTAATACAAGAAAATGCCACTTAGTCTCCGTCAAAACATGATTCTATTTTTTTTAATTAATGGAACTATGATGCAAGATTTCCCCCGAGATTTTTTCATTTAAAAATTTCAATCATCATTGGGCAAAATGACATCACAACTGGTTGAAAATACAAGACATTTTCTTCTGTCTTCATTTCAGCGTCTGTAAATAATGATGTCATGAATAACTTTCGAATAAAAATATACTCGATATTTATTTTGAGGTATGCTTCGCAGTGACTGTGATAGCTTTATCTCTAATATAATATATCTTTTCACAAAATAAATATTGCAATTCTCATCTTCTTCATTTGCGACACACTGATTGGGCGATTTTACTTTAACTCCTTTCAATTACATTTTCAATAAAAGAACTCACCAAACTTGTTAAGTTTGTCAAAATGGAGTAATAAAGACCAATAAAAAACTGTATACGACTGGTAATATTTCGACATCTATGTAATATCATTATCAAACCTTATCAAACCTTTCATAGTGATATTACATAAATGTCGAAATATTACCAGTCATATAGTTTTTTATGGGTCTTTATTACTCCATTTTGACAAACTTAACAAATATGAATCAAAGGCCTGTGAGCTTAAACTATCTATTTAAAATCACCAAACCTATTTTCCAAGAGCTATTTCCAAACATAGACGATAAATTATTATTTTACACGATATATAAACCATGATTCCAAAGGTATATTCATTACAATGTTGTATAGTATCCAAACCAATAATCATTAAGTTATTTCAATAAACCATTATGTGAAACATATAAAAACTAATTATTTAAGAGGGAAATGTAATATAATCTCTTGGAATGCTAACAATAAATATACGTAGTATACAGAAGGCCCGACCTTTCGAACGTAATATAAAAGTAATGAGAAACGTATGGTATTTACTGAAGCTACCCTTTCCTTACGAGAAATACTTCAATATATTACAAGAGAATAGCTCTTGTGGCATTTTCTGAATACAGGAAGGTTGAAATACTATATGTTACTACAGAATCAATAAAGGCAATATAAGTTGCCTCATCATATTATATTTAATTAATTATTAAATTGATTGGGTTATGATTCTTGCGTCCCTGTAGGCAGTATAAAATAGTATGATTGTAATAAAATTTGTTGTACTCTATATCCAATATAGCTTACTAAATTCCTCACGATTAGCATTATACTATCTATGCATATAGTGAAAGTACTGTAGCTATCACATATATTAGTAAAATTACATGGTTACATGGAATGGAAAAGATTTAATTCAGAAAAATAAATAACTAATCTATTCTTTCTGTATTCAGAAATAAGTATTTTTCTTTTATTCTATTCTAACATTTTATTCGTAGTGGTACGAAGTTAAACTTCACTTATTGTTTGTGTGTTTTTACTGACACTTATGTTGTGCATATGGTAATAAACGAAATAAAATGTCACGAACTCTAAAAGACCCCCAAAAAATATATTGTTAAAAAAGGAATGCTAATAAAGTAAGTAGTAATAAAGTCATGATACAATAATGGTACACATCAACATGTGCAACATTTAATAGATATTTTGCTCTTCAAGAATTAAAATAAATTGCGTAAAATGAACAAGACGAACTCTAGTGTAAAATTCGATTAATAATCCTAATATTCTCCTTATTCTTTTCCATATACCTACTGAATATTCCAGTTGCCTGCACGTCTTCATCATACAAATTAATGACTCCACTCTAAATTAACTAAAACCATTATAATGTAAGTCTGTTCATTTAGTACTTAAGCATATGAATTAGTGTATTATACTAATACAAACACTTTCAATATAAAATTTATTCGCTTCATAAACATAATTTTTACATTCCACTCTCCCACTCTGAAAAGTCCCTAAAAGCATAAAATTGTTCAACCATAAGTGCAGATGAAACAAAAATGAATATTTTATGACAATGACTTTCAGCAGAATAGTGTCCGTTTATACCGAGAACAGTGTGTAATATATACATTAACAAGTGAAAACGCAAAATAGCTCTGCTTGTAATGGAATCACGTAGAAAATCTGTTACTCCAAAAAGACGGGAAATAATCCAATATGATTTTCATCTCAAAAGTAAAAGGTTAAAAGTATACAGGTGCAATGACTTTTGGGATATTTGAAATTAGAGAAAATTTACTTAAAGGGACTAGACAGATATTTCTCTACTTTTTGAGTTCTGTTAATAGTATTTTTTTTATTAAATTTTTTGATGATTTTTGAAAAAGGAATGAACAAAATAGGTCCAGTCATTTTGGAGGTACGCCCACCTGAAGTTCACAGATAGCCACCTGAGTTACCTGTGAACCTCATTTCCAAAATCTTTCGGAACTTATAACTTGTGAACGATAAGTTAGAATTTGATCGTTCTTTTTTTTTAAAGTCTTAAAATAAATTTATTTATTTAAATAAAAGCTATTTGGTTGTTGTGAAGCTATTAGATGCTGAGATCCAAAAATTCACTTGACAGCAGAGGTAACTCCTCTCATGCGGGTTTTTACAAATCGTCATATCTCATGAACGGAAAATAGCAGGATGATAATTTTTATACCAGTAATAATAAAAAAAATTAATACTATCAGTACAATAAAATTAAAGAAAATCTATTTTGCTGTCCTGTCCCTTTAACTTTTAGTTTGTGTCATACACCATTGTACGAAAGAAGTTTGTTTCATTTAAAACTTTAGGATTAGTTTAGAAGATTTCTCCTTAGAGAATTTTAGTTTCATTATAATTCTCGCAATGAAACAAACTCATGTTTTGCTTCACTATACTTCTACACATCTATAGATTCCAAAATGGTGTATCAGCAAACTGCCGTAAAAATTAAATGGTTTTATACGAGTTATGATGTTTATTGCAGATTTTGCGAATTTAGATGACTTCAAAGTTTGATTTTTATGCGGTAAAACTTTTCAGGAATCTCATCATCCACATAAAAATATTACGACGCATTCACAGTTTTATTATGAAAGTTTGAAGTACGTAATTTGATTGCTAAAAGTAGTTATGGACATTTTGCACTTCTTTTAGTTCCATATGATACAGATTATCCAATAGAGAATTTACATCACACAGTTGAAAAAGTAAACAAGGCCAACAAAAGAGCTCTTTACAGTTTTATGTACAGTAGCAGATGACTTCAAATTCATTAAATATTTCACCAGCTCTTTAAGGAATAAGGAACATTCGGCTACATAGAATTACAAGACAAAGGAAAATGCATTGGCAATATTTTTTATTTTGTCAAAATATAGTAATTCTCTTTTCTGAGAATGAACACATGTTTTTAATGATACGGGCTACATCAGTGCGTAAGAGAACATTCAATTGAAGAACATTATTTTTTATTGAATATTTCTAACAAAGTACATAAAGTAATTCAATCAGAATTTTGCTGGACAATAGATTTTGATTAGTGTAGTTCAACACAACCTTCCGTCTTTCGTTTATTTTTTTTGCAAATATTATTGTTTAATATTATATGAGAATAAAAATATGATATAATTTTCGTAAATACATTATAAATATAATATTTACAAATGTCTTATTGCATACATCATCCTCGCATTTATTCACAGTGCATTTATATGGCAATGAATTTTAGGTCTATCAACATCTATAGTATATAGGGTTGCTGAGATTCAGAAAGTTTTATTTTCGCGTTCTTTTGCTTCTAACAATAAACATGATGACAGTTCTAATAGTATTTCTGAGGCTAGAAGTTTCTTGCATTAAGGGTTGGATAATAAAATTCGGTTTTAAACTTCCAAAAATAGGTATAATTTCTAAAATTTTCAACTAACAAACTTTAGTCTTTATCATTCTCTTGACAAAGATTAAGTTTGTTAGTTGAAAATTTGAGAAATTATACCTATTTTTGGAAGTTTAAGACCGAATTTTATTACCAAACCATTAAACATGATGACGTACACAATACTATTTCTTCTTCTAACTCAATCTCGATATTTATATTTTATTAACCTACAGGTATATTATATTCGCTATATATCAAACAATACTAACTTCCTTATTGACAAAGTAACATGTCTTTTAGAACCTATAAAAGCATTGCAAAATCTCTGAAAACAAATGAAAATCCATTCCTTGAGTAAGTTTACATAACGTCAGTGTCCAGCAGGTATCATACGCGTAGTTCCTCTGAAAAGTATTAATGATATTTCATATTAGGGGCCTTTTTGCTTTCCCGTGGTCGAAGGACGTGACACAACAGAGAAATGCGTATAGACACTATCAGTATGAAATATAATCTCCATCATTAATAATAATTATCTTGTCATAAATGTGACATGAAGTAAAGTGTCACTAGAGTGAAAACAACTCACGTTCAAATAAATTGTCAAACGAGGAATTAAAATAATAGCAATTTAACGCATGAAATCTGATGAAAGTGGAAAATATAGACTCATTATTGTTAAATATGTTCATAAATCCCCTCTATTTGCCACTTTAATTACTAGGATTTTCATTTACTGTACGTGTATATTACAGAACTGTAGCAAGATTACAATGACTTTTATTAGATTACGCTACTGTGAATTTAGATGATGGTAGCATACGAACAAAATACATATAGTGAATATCCATAGATAATTTAAATTGTATGAAGACCCACAATTACTTTGAAATTTTCCAGTTTAAATTTGCTGAATTACTGCTTAGGGATGAAATATTATACCAGGAAGTTCAAAAGTTTCAGCACTTGATACGTTTCCAGAAAATTATTTAATGTTCGATAATTTACTTTGTTCCTGAAAGTATTATTTTCCACAGAGAAGTCAATAATAAGGATAAAAGAGATTTAGACAGTTTTTTTTACTACCAGGAAATATATGTCTGGGATATCCATTTGCATTTCGTAGTAATAGCGATTTATTATATGAAGGTTAGTTGAGTAGCAGGCAACAACTCCGAAACAACAAATATTATCAATTAAACAATGGAATTTATAACATTATATGCAAGCATCCTGTTGCATACCGTAATCCATAATTACAGGTTTCATATTTCATGAATAACATATTATGAAGTATAGATTTAATTTAATTGCTATAACTTCACTATTCATGAGCCAAATGAAATAACTATATACAAGTTAAAATTATAAAAGGATAACCTAGTAACCACACATTTTGGTTAAAATACATAATTATACTAGTGGTACCTCAATAAACCAGTGACCAGCAGAACAGGTTTTATTATGATTTTGTAACAGTAATGTACTGTTCGTTTCTATACCGTGTATTTAAAAAATATATCACAGTAAGAACATGTACTGTTCTAATATATATTATTAATATGCTTGTCTCTTAGTCTCTTAGTGTATATGAGTTTTTCCTGCTTTGTCAATGTGCTGAAATGAAACATATTGTATAAAACAGTTCAGATGTACAAATTTTTTGATGGTAGACTACGTGATGAATGTTATATCTGCATTGAAACAGTGGCAGTTATAATTATGTCTAATCTAATAACTACTTGATCGTTATCATTATTTGAATAATTTGTTATTAGAACTTCGTACATTAAAAAAATACTGAAACTGTAATTAATAACTATATAATATTATGCTGTAGTAATACATCATTAGCGAATTGATATAATTCTTGAAAATATAGAAAATGTTGATACTCTACAATATAAGAAACGTCAGTTAGAACATTATAGATAACTTGAAATCCAAGTGCATTTTACCCTTATAAATCTGTGTTTCCAACATACATGCAAAGCAAAAAAAATCTGAATTATCAATTATGGAATGTGCAACCAAAATACTGAATCCGACCTCCGATGTCCTAATCTATTTTGCGCATGTGTAATCTGTAATAACGTGTTCCATTTTGTAGTGTTTATGTAGTTGCGGGTGACTGTAACAAATGACATGGTGTCTTAAAGTGTGGACGTAACTTACCACTTAGAGGCTGCATGTTAATGGATATGGAAGAAGAGCATCAGACACAGCACACAGACACAGGCGAGGTAGAGAAAGACCTAGAGAGGAAAACAAAATAAAAAAGTTATTATTTTTTATACATGAGAGTTTAGGATTATTAGATATGAATGTTGATTTTCATGACATAGCATTGATTTTGATGTTTGGAATAAGTTGGTTATACAAAATGAATAGTGAAATTTATTACCGTATTGATTAACTATTTTGAATTGATTTTTTTTTCTTCCACATTTTGTACTGAAGAGTAAATTTTATAAGAGAATAAACCATATGTAGAGGTAAACTAATCTGAAATATTTTACTCTGCTTCCAACTTCAACTTTACAAGTCTACACAAACAATAACTGAACTTAAAACATAGTAATGAGATATTATAAATGTGCTGTCTACTGATAGGTATAAACATTATCATTATAATGAAAATACTTTAAAATAGTTTATGTATACTTGTATTAATACATTTGTCAGATAATACACAATCATGTCAACACAAGAGCTGATAGCATTTCATTTGAATTGGATTATTATTACTGTCTCTTTATATCTTCCCTGTTATAAATACAGAACTAAGTTTCTAATTTGTATAAATGTTGCGGTTTTTAGAGGGTTTGCTTATTCCACAAAAATTCTCTATGCTGTACATATTGATTGTACATATTGAGTGTTAAGAAATGAAATACCTACATTAGATATGGTTTATAATTCAAAAGAAACCAATAATGACCTCATTTGTCATATGAAGTTAATAAAATAGATTTCTGAGAGTAAAGTAGTAAAAAATACAATGTAGGATTAAAGTAATTTTGAAGTTTTGGAATAACGTTTTATTTTACTAATTTACTCTGTCAGTAAGTCAAAATATCAACCGCTGTACAACACCATTCCTTCAAAAGTGCCTGTATGTTTTATTTCATTTAAATACCTGACCAATTCTTTGCTTCATAAGTAGCTTTTAGACAAGCGTTGTGGACGCGCGTCGTCGACGCGCGTCCGAACGCTCTAGTTAAGTTCCATAAGAATACATG
>JAQIWE010000538.1:0-21429 GCA_034698565.1 Campodea plusiochaeta | reverse complement strand
ATAATTTTTATACCAAAAATAATAGAAAAATATGTACTATCAGTACAATAAAATTGAAGGAAATCTATGTCGATGTCCAGTCCCTTTAAGGTTCTTTTTTCTTTGTTTTGGAGGCGCATTTGCAACGAATTCCATCCAAATGTACCTCCCATACACTGAAAAACTCTTTGGAACCAACAATTTAGTGACAAACACCATGAATATCGTATATTGTTTCTGTAAAAGTGAATCTAATATTGTCAAAATAAATGATAAAACAGTATTTGTAATCCTAAACGACTCTACAATCTTTTGTGAAAAAGGCACTTTAGGTGAAGTAATTTGTAAACTTTTAGTTGTACTCATTAATTTATCTGTTATTGATGTTAGTATAGCTGAAAACCGGAATATATTTATGGTAATTGCAGATATGAAATTGAAATATATAGCAGGGGTTTAATTTGCACTCTTTTTTGTAAAATGTTTTCGATGTCTCACTGTCATCTCAACTGCGTTTTTCATCCAGTAATGTTAATTCAGATAGAATATCACACAATGTTATAGCATATTTCATGCTGAGTGCTAGAGCAGTAATGATAATTTTAAACCTCAGCAAACAAAACCGGTCTGAAGTTTAATGATAATGGAAATCTCTTTTTTCAGACATAATTTCAATTTGAAATATTTAATGAGTTGGTTGTTCATTTGTTGTATTCTTAGCTCTTAATTAAGGAGTTCTTCGTGTCAATGAAATTTATGTGATGCAGATGATGTGTTTGTGAATGAATATATACGGTTAGGATATAAGGAGTTGATTGGGTTCTAATTTTTCTGATGATCTAACGGATCTATTTTCAAGTTGTTTTTTCCTGCTCGATAAACTCAATCTTGTTCAGTGATGGTGCGTTCAAACTTTGGAGGTGTTGTGGATATGGAATAAAATTTATTTTCTTGTTCATTACAGTCACATAATATATTGCTGCATTTTCCTACTTATACATATTGGTCAGTACTATGGCGATTTGTAATTTAATGATTGAATATGCCTGATTTCAGCAAACATTATTTTCTCTAAATGTTTTATTGTACGTATAGCTATTTTATTTCACTGATATTTTTGTCAGTTTCAGTATTTATTTTCACTTTTGCAATGTTTCCAAATATGAAGTTTATTATTTGAAGGACCATTCTCTGTCACAGCAGCGGTTAATCTGTCTTTGAGTTAAAATTAAGTGAAGTAAATGTAAATAGCAGATCATTCATTGTGAAGTAGCAGAGTTTCATCTCTTTCCGTTCGCACCTTGCTCCATTTAATCAGTGATAAGGAAATGGTGTGTATAGACAGACCTGGTACGGTGATTTCCCGCGGGAAGTTTAATAGGGTAGTTTAATCTCTCTTTCCCGCATTGTAGAGATGGACTTAATGACCATTTTCCTTTCCCGCATGGGAGGCTATTGGTTGGAGGTTCGATGGCGAGATGCTTTGCGGAACTTTAATCACTACGCCACTGATGCACACAGCAATACCCCTACTGCAACTAACTATACAACATTTTCTCATATGTTGGTGTGGAACAAAATTGTACCCTCCTGAATGGTTTACTTCTCCCCCTCTTTCTAATATTATATCCACACTATACTACCACTTTAATGTATGCAATATCGTTTGTTCACGTTTCAAGCCTACTTGCAAATTACCTGAAATGAGATAGACTGAAGGAAGGGGGGGGGGGGGTATTGTTTGAGTGAGGGTTAGAAGGAGGAAGGGGGTATATGGGACGATGAATTTACCACAATGACAAACTAATGATCCCGGATATTCAGGGACATTCCAATGCTTTTAAGTTTGTGGGGGAAGAGGTGTTTCAGAGAGGTCGATTGCTTTGGAAACGGCTCGTTGAAAATGTGTTATGGTGTTTTTAGGTAGTTTTTTTGTATCAATAAGTCTATTGGGTATTTTTTTAACGATAAAAAAAACTGAAAACGAAGATGCCGCAGAGAAATTCTAATCTAAAATCTTTATTACAGTTCTCCATTATACAACATCATATTGAATACTAATGAAAACTTATCGAATATAGTTACAGCATGTTAATTGGACTTAAAAATATGTTATTTCTGGTATAACGTACATCTCAGGTACTAAGCTAATCACGAAAGGTCTTCGTTCATTGATTACAGAAACTTACAAAGTTGTGAAACTAGATTTCTCACTTGAAATTTTCTTAATTATATCCGAAACCTTTATGATCCTTATATACATTTATTTATTTTCACAAAGAACAAACATGATAACAATATGCAAAATGAACGCAAAAAAATCCTCATATTATGTTATGTATACTAGAGCTTTCTAAAGTTATATTTATATGAGGATACCGTATTCAGAATATCTTTGCCTCTTTAGAAAATTTCTAATCTGACCTGATAAAGTTAAAAATGCACGATTTTTAGTACATCGTCATATACGAAAAATAGAAATGTTTTATAGAATATACAACGATTATATTAACTTTTTGTTCAATGTTTAATAAATTCGCAATTTTTCTCGTAATTTATTTTTAACTTCACCTGAGCGGCTCATAAAAATCTGCTACAGTAAGCACATTAATTAATAATTAATTAGTATTGTTTTTGAAATAACGCCACGGAAATATTACACCTTTTAATGTTCAGTTTCCTGTCTGTTTAGTTTATAGAAATGTAAGCAAGTACGTGTTAATGAGCGTGCTATTTAATTGCAAATAGTGTCATAAACCTTGCTTTAACACCTGGTAGTAATAACTGTGGCAATATAGATTTCACCAGTAAACTCCAAATACTTTTTTTTTTTTCGAAGACGAAATGAAATCTGTTTTTGAGGAGTAATAAAGTATAGATGCATGAACTTGGCGGTATCATTAGCTTTATGCTCGATCATAAAATTAAGTCATTGATGATCATTAAAGAACTAATTACGTTCATTTGATATCCGATTTAAATAAATATCTCAAGTTGAATTCACGAAGTTCCAGTAAGTATAATAAAATGAACCATAAAAAAAATCTTTTAATTAGAAGATTCAACTGTAACTATAGTATTTTTATAAATTAATATATTATTGGACTAAAATGTCTTTTCTGTAGTACTGGGATTATCTTTCTTACGGAAATATGAAATATGTATAGCGTAATACAAATTTTCGTCTGAGCTGACTGTGGTCTCTCTGCATGTTTTTAATTGTGTTAAAGTAAGGATAAACTTAATTGGCGCTTATTATTTTGTTATCGCTTTTTTATCATTTGGTATTTCCATTTTTAAATCAAATATTATGTTAATTTATCCAATACCATATAAAAATTTAACGTACTTAATGACATTGATAATTCATTGAAAGGAAAATTTATAGTTATATTTTAAAAACTACATATGACAGATTATGTTATTGATGCATATTTGCAATGTAAATTCTAATAATACATGAAATCTTATTTCGAAAATCAATTGCGGAAGTTTTGTTAGTACCATTAGTTAAATTTTCAGGAGAAAACATGTGCAGTTTGCTTCCCCGCTGTTTAGTTCTCTAAAAAAAAAGTATTTATAACGGAAGACAATAAATAAAAGGAAAATGTTTATTTAATATTCACCGTTTTCCATAATCTGTTTCAGATTTGTGTGTATGCAGTAAAACTTAAATGAATAGATAAAGTAAATTTAATGGTGTATGGAGTGTGTATGCTTCTAATATCCTTGCCTCTTTACAGAATAGGAAACATGTTTCATTAATGGTACTAACAAGGGTTAATTAAGGCAATAAACTGGCCAATTCCAGCATACTCACATGTTCATATCCTTCCCCCTCATAAGAAATATTCTAAAGCTGCTCTTGGATTATAGGATGATATACATTATGCAAAGTACAATGTTGTACTATGACTCGGTGACGTGCTACTAAGAATATTTGGAAACCTTAATGAAGCTAAGTGAGAAAAATCACAAATTAATGTTTTTCTAGTTCAAAGTTTTTTTATTTTAGTTCATCAAAAATTCAAATCGGAAATGATTTACTTGTACATTTATAAACAGTCATCAGTGTCCAGATGATTTTTCGTGCTGGGTGTGTTTTTATTGTATTTAAAAAGACTCCCTTAATTTTTAGGGTTTTACAAACCTGTGAATCCCATTGATTTAAATCTGAATTTGATTGAACTATGTTATACACTTAGATATCATCAGAAATACTTTAACAATGTTAAAACTAGTGTACTTTGGTTTTCTTCTACCGTCAGCACTTCTCAATCATATAAACAAAAGTATGTACCTTCTTCGATAAAAATGAAGTTCCTAAGATTCATTTTCTAAATTTACAATTATATTATCTGCTGATCTATACAAGCATACAACATACAATATGGAAAAGAATAGTCGTACCTTAAAATTAAATGATGTATTGGTGTAATATGAGATTAGTCAGATCCTATAGTCTCTAGAAAAGACGATAAAAGTAAATTTAGTTTTAATCAGATAATTTGAAATCCTATCGGAAGGGAAGGCAAGCTGAAAACTCTCGTGTAATGCCAATGGCGTTTAATGAAAATTCGTCTTCTGACGAATCATTGGGAGCTTTCTTTTCCCTCTCCCCCTTCTCTCTCTCCTTACCCCCCTCTTTTTCCCTCCCACAAACTTCTACCCGTGGCTGATAAAGTATATACTTGGAATCTTCAACTGCTAGCTAGGTTGAAGGTTAATTAGACTGTGCTACGCTGGAATTTTATGCGAGGGTCTTAATGGAATTGCTTTTCCTGTTGTTGGAACACGGAAAACTTGGAGACTTCATACACCTTATGGTGCTTGTGTATGAAAGCATATTACCCTAGGTGAAACTTCGGGAACAAAAAGTTACGAAAATGCAAATTTGATTATTCATGAAATATAAAGAACTCATTATTGTGCATTATAGAAGTAGTAACTTTAAAGGAAAATTATGTTAGGTGTATGAACTTAAATTATAACATGAAGGTTTATGTTTATACCTATAAGTTATAAGATGGGAAAGTATGGATTGGAAGTGATTATCGTTAAAGTGATTTTAGTTGGGGTTGATTTGGGGTAAGTTTTCAGCCCGCTACTCTTTACGATTTACAGAATATTACTTTTAGAACGTATGCTCGTACGGAGATTATCTGACGTATTCATGTTTAAGATACTTCTTGGGTCTGGCCACTTATAATAAAAAAAACAATTAGCTTCAGGACGTTTCATAGCTTCCAGGACAAAGAATCATTTTAGAACTTTTTCAATCAGTTCTTGTGCTACTTTACTTACGAGCAAAATAAAGCAACACTTCTGTTACAGTAGTTAATTTTACTAACAAATATTTCAGCTACTAGCACTTACTAAAACATTGAATTATTCAGTTTAAGGTTCATTTTAAATTGTAAGTGGTGGTTGCAAAAGGCTGTTTTAATGGGCGGTAAAAATGAATTTGTGCTGTTAATGGTTTTCTCAAACAGGTGGTAGAATTTACATAAATTATACTTTTTCCTCATTACATTGTCATGTGTAGTTTAAAGTCATGTGTGTAGTTTAACCTATTCTTTCAAAGGTTTCACGTAAAGTACGAAAGAAGCAAATAAATATTGTTAATAGTCTTATACAGTACTTCTTTGTTTTTAGTTTTTTTTCTTTTGGGTTCATTTCTTGAATATTTTGTATTGTAATGTTATTTTAATATTACTGAAACGTTCATCAATTGAAACATGTATCAGAAAACGTGTATTTTTTCCATCAGGTGAAACGTGAAAGTATATAATAATTGAAGGATTCTTCTTATCGATTGTTTATGTTAATTTCATATCCTTGTTAGTCACATAAATAATATTACGGCGACTTTATAATAAGTTAATACATTATTTGCAATGACGTATATTTTCTCAGGTGAACAATTTACTACTTCCAATTAGTATATAGAATTATAAAGACCTCTCATATTTCTGAGGTTTTCATATTTTATACTCACATAACTTATTGAGCTCTTTCTATTCAGCTGCTACTTCTCTGAGTTGAATATAAATTCATTATTAAGATGTTATAAGTGATTTATTAAAATCATAGAAGCGGATAATTTTTGAAAGTGTATTCAGTCAATCGGAAAGAATTTTGTTGTGATAATTTATCGCTGTTTAACTTGTTTGCATTATTTAAATGTTAATTGTCAGCACCATCGCGATGTTGCATTGGTAGTTTTCCAATCAGTATTCCCTCCAATCTTTGGAATTTGTAAAGTCAACTTCCTTCATACTGACTAAAATAGACTTGACAAATTTCAAAAGTTTGGAAAATAATAATTTCAAATACATTTTTTCGTTCTTTGTTGGGCAAGCCATTCTTAATTTATTTTTAGTTATTTCTCTGACAGTAAACCTGAAGGTAACTGAAATTTAGAGTTTGTGTAAAAAAGCATATAATTATAGGCTCTGCATAAATTTGATCGTCATGTAAATGTGTACCAAAGAATCATTCAGTATTTTTAAGCAAAACTTGAAGGCAGCACTTTGACACTAAAGTTCCGGATTTTCATTGTAAACTTGCACTGGGTACTTTTCTACACTATTCTTCTGAATTCATAGTACCAGCATTCTCATTTTCTTTTCCTACAAGTCTCACACATTAAGACCTCAAAGCTGTGAGGCGTTTCTCTTTTCATCTCCATTGCCCATTACCTGGCATATAAATATATGGAATAGCCATGATTGGTGGCCAATGTCGTATTTTGAGAAAAGACCCTTTCTTCAAATGAAGCAATTTCCTTCACGTTTGTAGAGAGGGAATAACAGAGGGAAAGCATCGAGGGAGGAAGGGAGGAGGAACTTAGAAATATAATGAATGATCCCTTATTTCAAAATTAAAATGGCCCTTTGTTTCCTTAGCGATGGAATATTACTTCTACTCGAAGACACTAATGACTCCTAGAGGAAATACAATTTATAACTATATTTAGCTTACGAAAACAAAAAGTGGCTGGATCGCTAAAGTCTGCTATAGAGGGTGAAAGGTGGTAATTATCAGAAGAAAAATAACATTTGAACCTTCATCACGATTGTATCTTAATTTTGTTTTCAGAACGAAACTATGGGGTCAGGATAATGGCGGTTCTCTATAGTTTTCAGAATAGTATGTTCCACATCTGTGACATCTGATTTTTAAACATTACTAGTATTTGGAGTTGATTTAATATTGTACTTGACATTTTGTTTGTAACAGTTCGAGGGATTTACTTGGTTTTACACAATCAGTCCATCTCAACTGTAGAGCAGTATTCAATTTTTCATTTTTCATTTTTAGTCCTGAAAAAATATTCTCAATCATTGGCTATATTGGTTGATCCTCTGTCTTATGAAATAACAAACACTTTATTTTCTCATGACTAGTATCGATCGAGACCAATGACTCCTCAACCAGAAAATGAAAGCTTGCTGTTGTTTGGCGTAATTTATCAGTACTATTAGTGTTTACAACCCGTCGTGTTTCAACACGAACATTCAATAACCATTGAAAGCAAACTTCTTGTTCTGGAAAGATAATTGCCAATTCAGTTCATCACAAGCGTAAAAAAGTAGTCTCACACACCCATGATCCATTTGAAAGAAAACTCCAGTAGTAGTGAATGAAGAGTATGGGAAAGGATTATTTGAATTAGCGTGCCTGAGAGCATCTATGCTATGCGTTCGTTGGGAAGTGTTTTCACAAGGTTGTTTTCTATCCTGATGCGATATATGTCTCCAAAGTCTATCGGATTTGAGCAATAAAGTGTTGAGTTGGAATTCTCTCTTGTAGCATTGTTAAGCTAGTAGTATGGGTGCGCCTCGTCTGTCTCTACAGCCTCATAAAATAGACTTAGTGTCATGGGAGGAAAAAAGAAGGGGGGAATTCAACTGGCACCGTGGGGCACAAGGGGAGGGGAGAGAACTATTCTCCAATAGCGATGGAGCAAGGGAGTTGTAGCTTTGCACCGAGACTCGAATAACGCTGTAATTATATTTCTCCCCTATCGAATATTTACGTTTATTTATAACTCGTTGGGTGCCTCTACACCTTGACAGCATTTCAAATTAAATGCTGCTAATTACAGTAATTTTACGAGTGAAAAATTGCTTTGTTGGTTTCTAGTAGGAGCCATTAGGTGTGCTGGATATGCTGATCAACTCTTTCTCTCTCATGCTGTCACTGAATTTGGATTAGGGGATGTGCGTTAATTAAATTAATTAAAGAGGATGTGGACAGGAGGTTAATTTTCATATATGATGTCCTCTGTGTTTCTTCCATTGTTTTTAGAATTATTATCTGCAGCTTTTGGAACATTCAACAGCACCATTTTGGTAATTTTCAGTGTTACGCTATCTCTGAAACTGCACATTAGAACTTACATTCAGGAAATGTTACAGAATTTCATATGGGAGAGCACAAACTGCGCTAGTTTCATAGTTTATCCATAAAGATAACGTTTTAATAGAGTACTTGTATCTAAGTTTGTATGATAAGTATTATAACTGAGTTACTGATATTTAATATATATATTTTTAAGAATCAGGGTTAATAGCAACAGTTCTTATATCATTTATAATAAACATTAATTTATACTAGATCCATACGCGAAGAATAATAGATAATAATCATTATATAGTATCAGAAAGACTAACATTTCCTTATAATGAAGATAAAACTTGTTATTGATGATATTACTATATACTATAGGTTACTCTGTATTTTTGTAAACAATAAAATGCATAGTTTTGATACAGTTGTTTACAAGAAAATTAATTTCTGAAATGTTGGAGTTGCAGTAAAACTCATTCAAGAATGATACTCTAACAAACAAAATCCTAACTAAAAAATTAATTCGCCACTAAAGTAACAAATCTTTGATTTTTCTCTTTCAATTATTTTCAAATTGTTATACTTTAAAGTATGTTTTATTGAAAATATTTAAAGAAAGTTTTTTGTAAAGTTATCTTCCAACGTTCTTGGCATCTTCCGAACTTTTTGAACTCTATTTTAGTAGCAAATAAACTTAGATCGTACTTCAGACACTTTTTCGTTGTAATAAATTACATTTTAAATAAATAAAAAAAAACTTTATGGGAATCAGAAATGATTAATAACATAATTACATTCAGATCATTATTAAACCAATTCTACTTTTTCGATATGTCGTTTAATTTTGCCTTGGAAACGTTTAAAAAAATGTTTACAAGACAAAACTATATAAAACATATATATAAAATATATTGTGGGAGTTTATAATGAAAATGGTACTAATGAAGTATTATACTGAAAGACCAAAATCACTAGGGTAAAAAAATATATTACTTTATAATTAATTTAATTGAAAAGCATTTCAGTATATCACATTTTTGTTTGGTAATCATTATAAGAAGTAATATATTTCACGTTATACTGTGTTCCAGAATTTGTTTTCATTTGTACATTAAACTCAAATTATAATGAACAGTAAATTTATTTTAAAATAAACTATCCTGGTTTCTTTCGATAACTTTTCTTCTAACAGAGTTCTGTTTTTATTTTGGTTACTAAACTTTTCTATTTTCTTTTATTCATATTTGTGGTTGAAATATAAATGGTCATGCAATTTTTACAAATATAATATGGGAATTATTTTGGAATTTCATCTTTTGTGGGTCCAAAGAAATACAGCCCTATTGATTTACAGTGGGGCCGGCGTGGGAGGAATATTATAATTTGTTTTGCAGGGGTTTGTTGCAGGGGCTAACATCTTCTAATTTCATGATGATAATGTTAAATTACTTGTTTTTACAATATATAATTGGATTTCAAATTTTTCTTTAATAATTTTGTAACGCAACATGATTGTTATTCTAAGATATCATGTTCCGATGAATAGAATTAATATGTTAATTTTCGTTTGAAGGAAATGTTAGTCTCACTACCCCTCCAACTTGATCCCCTTCCATCTTGTGCTTGAATGTTAAGAATATTTTTCTAATTTCCGTTTTGGCATGTGGATTAATGCATGTTTTCGTTAGTGTAATGTGTGTGTGTCTGTTGCTTGTTAAAATGCAACTTGTTGTAAGCCCCCTTTTTTGTTGCCTTCGTGTGCGCCATTCCTCCCACGCCAGCCCCACCCTCCTAGGGCTTCGACAGCAGCTGTCCATCCCCCCAAATAAAGAACAAAAGATCATGCACCATGGACTACATGGAGCGATGAAGAGGCTAAAGCATCGCTTTTTTTCTCCTTCCTTTCCTCCTTCCAGGTCCCAATGGTTGCCCGCGAAGACGCGGACGACAAACATACACACGATTCCAGACCTTGGAGTTAGAGAAGGAATTCCATTTTAATCACTACCTCACCAGGAGAAGAAGAATTGAAATTGCCCATGCCCTTTGTCTCACTGAAAGACAAATCAAAATATGGTTCCAAAATAGAAGAATGAAATTAAAGAAAGAATTGCGCGCAGTGAAGGAAATCAACGAACAAGCCAGGAGGGAAAGAGAAGAACAAGAACGACTGAAACAACAACAACTAGAGAAAAAAGATCATCATCAGCACCATTCACATGCATCTCAAGTCACTAGTCCCACATCTCCCACTGGGCAAAGAAACGATGATAAAATGAGTGTCAAAACTCCTACGTAGGCTGCTTAATATGAACTAAAAACTTTTTTTTAAAACAGTCATAATGGCAGCTAGTATACTGATCTTAAATATGGTTCATCAGCTCTGTTATATAGCTGATTGAATCTTTCCAATGTATTTGCATTCTCAAAATTAATACTTCTCCATTTGTAGCCTGCTGTGTAAGCGTATAGAACATATGGTAGGCCATTTACAAAAAAATATGCTTCGCGCCAATGTAAGAGACATAATTAGTAAATTATGTATTTAGGAAGGCCAGTAGACTGCAGTTTGCTTATGTGCATTGACTTATGATATTTTGTAAATAAAAACTTCCATACGGACCATTAAAGTGTCGTGTGTCACAGAAAGGCCAAATTTTTTTCATAACTTCTAAGTGTGGATGTGCGTGCGCGAAAAATGTTGAGTGTGCTCATGGTTCTAGCCAGTTGTAGTTTAAAAGTCCGCAGTGATATAGTAGCTAAAATATGTTCAAATCCTTCAAGGCTTATTCGCAGCAGTTTGGTGGCAAAAAAAAAGTATTGTTAAAATGCTTTCCAACGTTTTGCAATGGCTGACGAACGCAAAAAAGCGTGTGTGATTTAATAACAAGTTATTTTCATACCTGGCTTTGTTTTATAAAACTTTAATTTGTTTATTAATATCCTGTAGAAGAAAGTTCAATAGGCCAAGTTCTTTTTTTAGAATTTTGTAAAAGTGCAATGATTATATGTTCTCGTTCAGGTTATTATGAAATGATATTTTTTGTTGTAATAATTCTGTGACAATACTGTGTTGCTTATTTCAAAGGGCGTTAAGTTAACTCGTGTTTTATAGTCACAATATTTACAACAACTTAGGATGCCATTGTTTGTATACTTAATTTATGATAACTTTGACTATAGTACGAATAAGTTACATTTTTGTGCCATAGTGGTATCTTGTTAATTGTTAATCAATTGGACTAGTTTAACAAGATAATTATAGTATATTATAATACACATGTATAAAATCATCACTGTACATTTCGTTTAACTCACAATAGAGTATTTTTGTTATTTATATTCATAATTACAGGTTTCTTAAATTAATTTAGATTTTCAGTTTTCTTTGATTTACCCAGTCAGTCAAAACCAAACCAAGGAAAGATTAGATAATTATTTATCTGATTTCAATATTCAATAATAACATGAAACTTTTCATTAACATGGTTTTAAGTATTATTATTTTCATACTGTTTCGCCTTTCTTACAGAATAAGTTCTTAGTAGGCCCACAGAACTGCATTTGCGAATAAATTAGTAAATTATAAAATTACATTTTGTCAAATCACATTACATTTACTTTCTTTCGCAAAAGTATTTTTCTGCAACTGTCATAAGGAAAATTCAAATATTTCATCGTATTATTATTTTATGAAAAATATGGTTAAAATAACAAGAAAATTAAATTTCGAAATAAATTCCGAGAACAATTTTCTATTCTGTTTCATCAGTACGGTACGTAGATACTGCAGGACTGTAAAATAAACTTGTATTTTGGCACAGTATCAAATTTTGTATAAAGTACATTATTGTATAGGTAATAATGTTATAAATGGTTGCATGTCCAAGCTCGTAACTTTTCACCTGAGACAGTACAACCTTTTATAGAATACGCCTTTATTCACAAATTGGCAAAAAGTAGTTTTATTATTTCTTCGTTTATTTTTAAAAATCTTATAAAATAAGTAACGTGTGTGTTGGAAAGATTATTTATAATAAATTTTTACAAAAGTAAATTTAGTGATACAGTTAACTGTAGGTGGCATTAAAATTGGCCTTTTCAAACCTACAGTTTATATTACATACGTTTTCATGCTACAGGGTAAAAGAGCGTGCAATTTTAGATAGATTATAAATTATATTCATTTAATATTGTTTTGTATATATAAAATTTCGGTTTTGAAAAAAATAAATATGAATAAAAATCGATTCCCTGACCTGTGAATCAGCCTGACAGGAATATTTACTTAGAGCCCTTTGAAATTTTTCATGTGAAATTGTTTCATCAAAATTGTTTAGTGCTCAGTTTTGTTTTCAATTTGTCTGTTAATAGAGAAAAGTGTTAATTGTTATTTCAAAGTGTCTTCACACTTTTATACCTAAGTACAATACATTCTAAAATTTTGCCTTGCAAATATTCTACTAAATTGATGAATGTTTCTCCAAATTATTTCATGTATCCAACTGTGTGAGATACACCGCAAAAAGGTTTTCTCCATTGTGATGTGTCTTTAGCAAGATAATTCGCTTGCTCAGAATATTAAACAAAGACCACCAACTGTAATACTAAATACGTGCATTTGATGTTTCAAATTGTTGTGGAATAGAACTTTATTCTTATGTAAAAAAAATCATTACAACTTTATCTCCTAACGTAAATGGTTGATATGATAATGTGGTATATTGTCTAAAACAATGAAACTGTTTTTTCACACCGAAACAAACTATTTAGGCTTCAACTATTACTATTTCAATTTTCAAAGTTTCACAGATTTTGCTCAATCATTCTGAAGCTGTGAGAAGGTAATATATTGCATTGATTTCTATATAATGGCCATTTCCAGTTTTGCAAGTGTGTGAAGAAACAGTCGAATTGATTTTTTTCTACATTGTAATCATAAAGAGATAAAACAGAATGTGTGAATGAATGCTGAATATAGTTCTATAGTTTTGAAGAAGAAAAATGTGAAGTAATTGGGCCTCTCCTTTGTTGTAAAGCTTTTCTCTTTCTGCTAAATCTTGGGTCTACCAAGTAACGCGCACGTAGCTTTCTGTAAAAAAGGTCATCCCTTGGCCTGCTAAATATAGGGTGAGCGAGAGATCAAAGTGCAAAGATTTTTTTCTGAAATTTTCATGTGAATTAATTATAGGCTCCCTGAAATATACGTATTTATAAAATAAGTAAAAAGATAATTATGTATGTGAAGTGAAATCAACTGCCCTTTCATAAATAAATAAGATGTTCGTATAGAAAGCTGTGCAATTATCAGACATCCAAAGGTAACTACTTAAAAACTAATATAGAAACGTATAATATAGAATAATTTTCATATATATAATCTATAGAATGCAAAATATATTATATAATATAAATCTCTTTCAGTGGTATATGTTTTTATTTTTTATTTAATGTGGACTAACTTTAAATCCATTAATCTGTGGTATAGGCCTAGAGGAAAATTCCAATACCAACAAAAAAAGAATCCGTCATTTAAATTTCCACTGATAGTTGAATTCAATGGTTTGCATACAAATTACAGTGAGTGTGCCAAATTACTTGGATAGATCTGTAGACGACAGCTTGCCATCATCCATTTTTAACTCATCAATGGGCTTCATTGGGGGAGGGGGGATAAGTTATTCTCAACCGCAGATGTAGAATATGGCACTCTAAAACGGAAAAATAGCACATCTCTGACTCCGTACAGTTAACATTTATTCTGGCATGAATTATGCATGGAGAATATTTCTCATTTGATCTTCCAAATAATATGAATGTATTGAGGAACTGTGCGGATTCATTTTAAAGTTTCTTTAGTATAATAATTCCCCAGATGTTATTTTCTATTTTTGTAGTAGTGTGTGGATTAGTTACGTTTTATTGTTTTCACGTTTATGTTCTAATTTACGAGCTTTCTAATTTTGGACAGCTTGTTTAACTTTTTTTTTATTTTATCATGAAATAATGAAAATCCTTAAAATAATTCCATAAAAAAATCAATCAGTATACATTTATCGTTGATTCTTAATATAATTGACACCTTTTGCTTGAACACATTTTAAATTGCACAGCTGCAGCGCTGAAAAAAACCTTGCATTTGATTTTAACAAGGACTGAATTTCTTCCATTAGGATAAGAAACTATTTCAAGGGGATTTTTTTAAATGCGAACCGAAACCTCTCAGTAACCGAATTAAAAAAGAGTCTACTGCAACAGGGAGTTGAGTGAATGTCAACTATGAATGGTTAGGCCTAAAGGAATGCTAGTGTTGTTGATTTCATTTGTATTAATTCAACTTACCGATGCTGAAATCCAACTCTAGTTCATTGGTTACAGTTTGAGGCAGGACATATTGAAGAATTGAGAGGTGAAAAATATGGAGATATAGGTTGTCTTCATCAGTGATTGAACAGAAAAATAATCGTTGTTGAGTATAAAAATAACCTTCAATTTTCCGATTGGCAAACCAGACGTGCCTCTTTACTGTAACCATTGGTTTCAGCTTTGATTTGTGGTGTGTAGATTAAAGTCTCCATTGCAACGTGGAGCTAGATTATTGTTGTAAAAAAATTAGGAATTAAGTATGTTGTAGTCATTAATTCTTAAGGAAAAGACTCAGTATACAATTTTAGGCTATATAATAAAATAAGGTGTTGGGAACTTTTAGGCCTTTTTCAAAAATTTTACTTCGTTCACTTAAAAAATTTTCTTCAACAACAAAATTATGGAAGTTATGAATTCTGTTTTCATCTTGAAGTATTTTTGTTACCATTATGTATTGAAAACTGAAGAGCATTCCAAACTTCTTTGTAATATCTATTGGTTTTGTATGACAATGTTGAAAGTTTTGTGTTACAGCGTGTTGAGATGTTTTTCTTCATGATATTATTGTGAATATTGTTTTACCAGTATACAAGTATGTAGTCTAAAATATGAAATTAGCACTACTATTGAGTTTTTGTACCAAAACAACAATCAATTGTTATTGTGTCTGTGAAAAAAATCATTTGGTGTTAATGTGAATTGTTATGTATCGTAAAAGCTTTACTTGTGTTTGCCGTCCTTTGGAATATTATTATAATATTTGGCATTGAATGTGCCTATTTTTATGGTTGTGCTCTGTCTGTTACTTTGAAGTCATTATTTAAGTAATATTATTTCTTCAGTGATTGAGTTTGAATTTATTTAATCAGTGAATATGTTAAAACACAAACTAATATTGTTGAGGCTCTTGTTTTTGTTCTAGTTTTCTTCAGTGTTGAAGTAAAAATTGTTTTCTGTGTAGGCCTCATCTTGAAATCATTAGCCTGTTGGTAAAGGCTGTAACAGCAGTATCTTAATGTGTAAATAAAAGAAATGAAATTTATTTTATGTGTTTCTTTTCACAAAATAATAATCAGGTATCATTATTAAAAAGGAAGAATTACTATAAGAATAAAAAGTGAAATACAGTCTTAGTTAAAATGTTCATACAAAACCCAGCTTCCAAAATGAAAAAAAAAAAATGTATTTCAGCAATCTTTAACTGTTACATAATTTCATTGAGTAAATTTTAACCATGAATATCGGTAATATACTGAAACTAATTTAACAATATTTCGCAGTATTTTTCAGTCAAAAATTTTGAAAATTGGATCTTGTATCGACATAATTATACTGAGGAATAATTATTCAAATATTTTTTTTATATAATTATTACTAATTAATAAATATTGGACTCAACCTCGATGGTACTGGAATGAATCTACAAAATCTTGGTGGTAAACTTCAGAAGAAAATATTAGGATTTTTTTTTTCAAAAGAATTTAAAACTTCTGCCACTTTAAAATAAGTTTAATTTGTTTTCCTCTAATGGTAATTATTTATTAGTAATATTAAATTTCAAATAATTTAAATTATAAACTTGTTAAATACGTATACTTTGTAATTGAAGATAACAGTAAAGATAAATTACAGCATTGTCAAACTTAAAACAACTTTATGGTAAAAACAACTCAGTTTCAGTAGATAAATTATTATGACAGGAGGACAATGAACACATTTTAGTTAATTTATCACAGTAATTAACAAAATATATTTCTATTAAAATTAAGTTCAGTTTGCTTTTATTTTACAGATGAAAATATATGCACATAATATCTCAATTAACTATTTATTATAGTTCATTACATTATTTTGTGTAATAATTTGGTAATAAAAAATCACGTGGGCAGAAATTCTTCACATGAAGTAATCACATATATTTTAACGTCTTGTAATAAATTCAAATAAATTTACAACTTTCAGATTTTGTCTACATGACTTGATTGATCACTAAGATAAAGGTAGATTTACAAGACAACTTATTTTATTACAAAAAGAGAAAATGAATATTGCTGAAGTTTTTTAACTTGAAATTTATAAGCTTACATCAGCAGAAGAATTATTAGAAGAAGGGAGTTTTAAAGAGTAATTACTGATTTAGAAAATTCTTTGAATCCACCACATTACAGTCGCTGATGTGCAGTACTGTTCACTCTACATAGTTATTACCAGCGTTAAAAGTATGTTGTCGCCGTTACGAAAATAATATCGGTGCAGGTTTTAATATAAAAATATTTTTAACAACCGAATGATCTTAGGATTTTGTCTCTTTAAAAAAAAATCCAACCAATATTAAAAATTGAACAATTTATTATTCAATAAACTGAGAGAAAAATATTACTGTAATTTCACAGTACTTGAAGTCGTCAATTTTGTTTTAATCTCAGACTTGCAGTTTACTGAAATTGTATGTTTTTTTATAACAGCATCAATCAGATCAATAATATCTCTAAAAACAGCCAGTATTTTTTGCTGCAAATCTGATTTGTATTCTTTTATATTATTTGATATACTTTACCTGCTAGTAATCTGTAAATAATGAAAAACAAGACATGACGTGTTAACATGAACTAACAAAATTGAACCATACTGATGTCATAAATAAAAAAACATCATCGATCTTCTGTGATGAAAACCAGAGCTCCAAGCAGAAAATAGTATAGTATAAGCAGTAAAATTTTCCATGACTTGATTTTAATCAGAGGACAGGAAAATATTAAAGTAGCAAGATATTCCGAAAACACCCAATAAAGTAAACATTGTTTTAAAAAAAAATCAAGAGAATATCAATAACTAAGTTGCATAACCGCTACATCAGCAACGGAACTAAAAATCTGAAAAATATAATTCTCCGAATCTGATTATACTTTTGGAGCAAAGCAAGCGAACAATGTGTGTGTGCAAAAGTTCTCTATATAGAAATCCCTGAAATGGGGAGGGTGTGTACCTTCTACTGCTCTATACTAGAAGCAGCATCTCTTTTAAGGAGGAAAATGATCTTCGTAAGAATAAGAGTAAGGGGGAGTTGGGAGGGAGGGAGAGGGAGACGCCAAAAAGGAAGGAGAAAGAACAGAGGGAGGGAGGCTGGCCGTGGCTTCACTTCATACACTCGACCCTATCCTTACACCTCTCCATATTTACCTTTTCAAAAAACAAAGAGAATATTTTAATTTGTTCCGTTGTTGTGGATATTTCAAACGAAGCGTCGTCTGCTTTGGGTTTCTTTCAATGATGGACGACCGATCTGCAGCAGAAGGTACGAGGGAGGATATTGCAAATGGCGGCCATGATGGATGATTTCGGATATCCAATACTGATAAGGATAGCTTCTCTTATTGAGAGTGGATTTGGTGAGTTTATATTTGATTTAGTTTCGTAACTGCTTTTTTTTTGTTTAGAATTTTTTTGAGAACTAACTGCCCGTGCTGTATCTGAATTATTCGATTAGTTTATAAAGTAAATATCTGAAGGAAGGTATTTAGTAAGACGATATAATGAAATTAATAGCTGGACAGGTGCTTTAAATTCCGGAATTGAATTAAATTATTTTATTAAGATTAATTTGAAATTGACTTATATAGAATCCGACTAAAACAATATGCAGGCTTACATTGTAATATAGGATTCCTTCTTTCTATGATGTAACTGAATTATTCGATATTAATTTATTCAAAACAAGTGAGTGGGTGGGGAAATTTTTTACATACGAAAATATAATTTCAAAATACATGAACGGAACAGAATATTTCATTATTTACCATAGGCCACTGAACCATAAGTATAAACTGAAAAATTTATGATAGAATGGATTGGTGTAATAACCAGTTACATGTTTCAGAAATGGTAAATTTCAATATTATTATTAAGATATCACTGCTGCCGAAGAAACCGGCAATAAGCAATAGTATATAGTTTATTTATACAAATGCACGACAATCTTGATTCATATAGTCTCCATTTAAATATTTTTGTCTGTTGTCGAACAAGTTATTCAACTTGAACTGATCCTTTATGCAGATGCAGAAGAATCGAACCAGTTTAGGGAATAGTTGTATTAGTGGAATAAAATGGTGCAGTAAGTTTTTAATTATAGCTAATAATATGAAAAATGACCGCTGATTTGTGGCTATAACGAATTGTTGAAATATTAGATCAGTTCTTGTGTGACACTTGATATTTATTTACTTCTCTATTTATTTGGCATATTTTGCAAATACTTACCAGTAATATTGAGCGTTATTATGTTTTGATTTGGATTCAGTTATATAGGCTCATATTGTTGAATATATTATTTCTTTTATTTTAAAGCCTACATATAAGTTAATGGAATTAAAGAATATATAAATAAACAGTATTAATTATATCCTGAGATATAATCCATTCTAAAAAAATCCTCTTCTTTGCTTTCAGAAGTTTCATAAATTAATTTACTCCAGTTTTAAATAATATTTTAAATTTGCGTGAAACATTACGTTACCTTCAGAAAGTAATAAGACATATTATTAAGGAGATGTATATAGGATGACATATTATTAAGGAGATGTATTTTTAATTATTTAGCTGACAATGTTGATGTATGATACATTTATTTGTATAAAATATAAGATTGAGTATCTGAAAAGGAAATCCGCGTATCTACCGGGATTTATTGTAACAGATTGACCAGCACTATTAATAAACTATAAATAACGTCACCTGAGATATTTTAACAGTCGAGTAATATTCTGAACTAAAGTTATTATCGGGGAAAAAGTACCAAATCTGTAGTTTTCAGCTGTTGGTACTCAATATTATTATTAAAGAAAAATATATAAGAAACATGATTCACATAATAATTTTTGTCATGTTTGTTTCGGTTGATCTGAAGAACTTTCCACCTAATCATTCCTTTTTTTAATCATAGACTTGGAAAATTTTAGATATTACAAAAAATATTCATTCAATATATGAATGACCTCATATTCAGTTTCCAGGATTCCAAAATTAGCTTGTTTGGTCATTTTTATGTATAAAGTGATGCGGGTATTAAAACTAAGAAATAAATATAATTATACATACAGAAAAAGCTACAGTTCTTCTGGCTGTATTTCGTTTAAATGAAAAATTTGCAAATTAGAACATTGTTTATTTTACGTTCTGAAATGATACAGAGTACAGAAACTGCTCATGGTGCTTTACTGAATCAAACACCCAAATATTTCAGACTCTGATTTCATCAGCATCACCATAATTAAAATTTCCAAGTGAATTTGACTTTTACATTTTCTGACAAAACCTGAAATGCTACCAGAATGATAAAATACAGAAAAAAAACTTTTCGTCATATTACTGTATTATGTACTGAAACATGGGAACTGATGCTATATAAAAACATTATATAACATCTTACAGCATTGTATAATATATATTGAACAGCTTGATATTATAATATTTCTTGTTACGGTGTGTAATATATAGAAACATAAATTACGTTTTCATTTGAGTAACCTATTATTGCAAAATAAATAACGACATGATAGTTTGACAGAAAAAAACTTTTGTATTTCTATCTCTGTAATATTTTACTGCTAAGTTCTCAGCATATCTTGAGATATTTTATATCTAAATAATAATAACACTGTTCATACTGTTGAATAATGGTAGAGATCTATTTATAAAAAATTCTTAAATAAGTTTACACACAATAGATATTGAAATCAATAATACTGGTTTCGTTGAAGTACAATAAAGTAGGTTTTGAAGTATTTAAAAAATCTTGTAAATTAGCTAATATAAGTAAATTTATTTTAATATACAGACAGTGCATCAAACTGCAATAATTAAATCAACAACAGCAGCAGATTCAATATTATGCGTTTGATGTTTTAAAAATGCTACTTTCGCACTTCAATATAACAGCTATGTACATTTCTATATGATTATTCTGCAGTGTTTACCCTTTTTCAATTTTATTATGCATTTAGATATCTAGAGGTCATGTCATAAAATAAGACTATGATTGAATTTAGAAATTAAATGAATCTGCGACATGTCTTTTAATTTATTAGTATTATTGCTGATACATATGAAATTAGTTTTCTAATTTAATTATGCTTAATACATGTTGTAATAAAAAAAACTTTTGATAAATACTGCTGAAAGATATAATGTCATTCGTCATGTCTATATACTAATTTTTGTTTAGCAAGTGATCAATGATAACCTTTGGATAAAAAAAATATTGTATAAAAATAAAAGTTTCCTTATATTAACATATTAATAATCGGTATGATCTTTAAAATGAGGTTAAAGAAAGTTTAATGAATATTCATTTCCAATTTAAAAAGTCGTATAGTTGACTGTAATTTGATGTAAAAATTTGTATTATAAACAGAAGGAAGATTTATTTATGGCATTTCTATAGAATATCACCAGCGTACAACTTCGAATATGAATATTTACTTCCAATAATTATGCTGTCTTTGAAAAAGATATTTGCCGAAATAGAACTACAAATTTCCAATTTAATTCCTATTACAGTATTTACTAGTAAAGTGAACATCATTCTCCTATATACATGAATACATAATCGAAGTGTATTTTTGGAAACAGGCATTTTTGGCAGATGAAATACTATAAATTATATACAGGTGATGAGAGGTAATTTTTACTGTAATAGACGGAGGGGGAGAGGTAAATCTTGTATACAAT
>JAQIWE010000537.1:0-21431 GCA_034698565.1 Campodea plusiochaeta | reverse complement strand
GATGTTCCTACCAGAGCTACAGAACCATCGATGCCAATCAGTAAAAGTGGTGATTATTTAGAGTTTTCACCAACATCTCTGGCCAAAGATGTATCTCAATCTACAATTCCATTTCTTGACTCACAAAAAGTTACAGTGTCACCATCATCTTGGTTGAATGGACTTGGTGTGTTTTATAAAGGAGTGAAAGGATTTGGAGGATACGTAGCACTCAAAATATTTACCTTCAATTTTACTCAACATATGAATGCAGAAAATTCTACGACATCAAAATCTGAACCGCTGGTTGTTTTACAAAAATCAGAACCTCCTGTTATTTATGGGTATGTAATAATCGGTGTATCGCTTTTTCTAATGCTTAGTGTGTTTTTGGTGTATCAAAGAGATATTATCAGCAGGGGTTACGTACGGGCAAGAGAATACATTGAAGGCACCAGAACTGCTTATACAGATATTGGCGTGTTGTAGATCAGTACAAGTTTATACTCCAGTGAAACATATTTTTTTCAATCTAACTTGCGAATAATTCTTTATAATTTTTAGTTGTAGAAAAAAATAAGTACTTAAAAACCCGCATGTAAGCGTATTTAGTAGTCAACTAAATATTTGTTTTACGAATTTAGTTTACAGTAAATTAAATAGATTAAAATACACGCAAGAATAAACAAAAGAGATTTCATCACAATTTGGGTATGAAATGTGTCCAAATCTAATGAGTTATGACTCGTTGTTAACGTACATTTATGTTTTACTTCATTTTCCGGTACTTCGACTATTATTATTATCATTTATTTTTTGTATGTTGAGTATAATTATGTAGTCTAATAACGTATCCTTTCCAGTTACGGGAATCATGAGGAGTTGAAGAAATAAGGTGCATGCCAATCTTCAGGCCTGTAGTTTGAGAACAACAACTTAAAATGTATATATGGAAATCAGAACTTAACCTTTGTAATGTTTATAACCCCTTTTTAAATATTTATAAAAGATAATTTTATATGGATTTACAAAAATAAAATTTATATTTTTATTGTAATATTTCAATAATGTTCTCAATGATATTTCATTTGTACTTTAAATTCTGAATAAAGTATAGTTTAAAAAAATATCTTATTGAAAACCGAATAAGTTAGTGTATAAAGTACTGGGTTATGTCTATATAAATTACGACATCGTATCTATATAAATATACTGTGAGATTATATTTTTCCAATCCAGAAATAGAAGCAGCTACTGTACCATTTATAATATATTTATTGTGTTCTATTTTATATTATAAAATAATATTCACTCATTAGACATGGAATTATTTTTTTTAACACCAAGTCTACTTTCAAATTTTATCGGGAGCCGTGCGCTAACTTTTGCAATTATGTTTATGATTTTAATCAATATTACTTTCTTTTATTTATATTCAATGTAAGAAATGTTATACTGATAATTGAAAATAAGATAATTATGTTATTTTTCATTTAGCATTCTTCTATAATTTTTTTTAGAAATTTATATATAAATAACTTCAAAATAAAAACCCTGATAGAACCATCACCCTCCCTCGGTCATTTAATATTATACCTTATATTTTGCGAAGCACAGCTTTGGTAATGGTGATACAGCATTATAGCCTCACGCTTGGAATCAAACAACTTATCATTTTGCAATTCCACAGCATACACGGTGTAGAATAGAGTAAGTATACGGAAAATATTAAAATGTATGTATGAAGGACACTAAATGAATCTTTTTTATTACTTGTTAATGTTTTATATGATATTATATTATTTTTAGAATTTTAGAAAATTGAGATACTTCATATTACACATTAATATAGACTATACTGTATAAGTATTACATCAAGCTATATTAGTGATGCTGATTATACACACTACGATCTAAAGTATAATTTTGAGATACCGATAAATAATTATTTTTATATAAATAGAAAAATAATTATTTTTTAAATATGAATATAATTGTTTTTTATATACTATGAGATTCACGAATACGTGGAATTTGAAAAATCACACAATTCTTTATATGTTTGTTGATATATTTTACTTAAAAAAATAGTCCTCAGACGAATCTCCACAATCACAAGAAATATTACTGACAATAATTATTATATAAATATTTTTTAAATTAATAATTTTTCTTCGAAATTTCGACTTCGTATACTTCAAAAAATCAATTTCTTGTCATTTTTTTTAAAAGAAACAGGTATAATTCAATCATTTCAGAGAGGAAATTAATGCTCTCTATAATATAAACCATTTTCTATAATTATAAGACCCTATGTCAATCGGAAAATGGACAGAAAATCTATTTATTACTATCGAAGTAGGCCTATCGAATTTGCCCAAAATGAAATTGAACATCACTATAGCTCTGACATTCATAATACGATAGAATATATTTATAATATTCTGATTGGTGTTGCCATTATACGAATGAGTTATTTATATCCATTGTAAAAAAAGCCGATGAAAAAAAGTTAAGGTAAGGTACTTGTAATATTAAATGATACAAAAATTGAAGTTTTGAAGTTGGACTGGAGTAAAAGAAAATTGTTCTTTATTATTCTTAAAGTTAAGGTATCAACTGGTTTTGGAAAGTCGACGTCGTTTGGTTTCGCTTTCCAAGAACACCAAAACAATCCACAAAAATAGTATAAATTTAAGCTTGTTTAAACAAAACAAAAGTTCGCACTTTTAGTAAAAACTGAAAAAAAAATTGTATGAGCAGTCTGCTCTGAAGTCTATAACACGCAATATTAGCTTCCGTTCAGAATCAGAACATTGCGCACAGTTCTTCCTTTTAGCATGTGTTTAGACTTCTAAGAGAGCAGAATAGAAGGACTCATTTTATATACCTGTTCGTCTCTCCGTACACAACTTTCAAGTATGTACACGATTTCAAATAAATACAGTGCTTTTAATCGTTTTGGGAGTTTCTTGAGAAAAAAAAATCACGAGTTCAGAAGACTTCTTTTGATTGTACATGTATCAAAGGTATGGTAATTATTTTGATATTCCACATACACTGCGCTATAGAAAAATAAATTTTTTAAATACAACTAAAAACGAAATTTTAATTTGGTATATTACGTTTTTTCTATTACGGAAACTGAACACATTTTCTGCCGTTTCCGTATAATTACAAATTCAGTTCAATTCAGTTTACTGTTAAAACGGGAAATATTCCTTTTACATTAACAATTTACGTGTAGCGACGAATGAAACATGGATAGAGTCAAAATAATATTCGAAATATAATTCACTGAATTAAAACTTTTTAAAGACTGTATTTCTCTAGAGCGCATGTTTGAATAATTCCAAAACATAGACTATACCGATAACTTAGATAGAAATAAAGCAAATGATGTCTTTCGAAAGCGTGATTTTTACCGATTTTCCAAACTACTCCCTTCTTCGAATCATTCTCTGTAGCAAATAGTTTACTTAATTACTACATATTACTTCATCACTACATGATTTTTATATTCAATTTCACTGTTTAATTATATTGCTGAATGTTTTAATATAACCGATGTCTCTTTTTTTAAATAAGAAAATAAGTGACCTCTTTTATTATTTGAAAAATATTTAAACTTCGAGTAACATATTCTGTATTCAGCTTCTAAAAAACCTTCTTGGAAATTCTATAAAGCATTACTACAAATTTTACATTTCATTTTGATCCCCATCTCCGTTTATTAACCCACACGATTTTAAATCCTTCCTAATTTCATTAATCCCACCATCAGACTGAAGAGAAGGTAAAGAGTCACGAACGAAAAAAAAACTGTAAGACGAAGGTCCATTGTATAAAAGTGCGGAATTGCCTATTTGTGCAAAATTTGTTCTTTTACCATTTTACCCTGTAGCATACGGAATTGTTTGATGTATTTCATTCTTGAAGGTTGATCTTTTGTAAATCTGTTGAGTAAGATAAATGTTTAAAGGAAATTCTGTAACATGTTACATCTGCTTTTTTGTATCTCAAATGGGACGTACGGTAGGGATGAGACAGATCAGCACGGGACAATGTTTTGTAGAGAGGAAATGTATATCTTTCAGGATGAAAGAGACTAATGGAATTTCCTTTTCAATCAAATATTCAAATGCGTGTCTTATTGTGTATAGAAAGAGCAGTTTCGGTGTATGTATGTCCCGACTACATGAAATTTTCATCATGGAAAATTACTTACTCTTATAATATAAATTATATTATCTGTATATAATTATATAATATTTTTTTTTTGTCCAGCCTCAGTGACAAAACTTACTGACAACAAAATAAGAATGCTAATGTTGTTCATTTCAACAGGTTAAAAAATACGTTAAAATAGCACTATACTCCGACGCAATAATACAATGGAAACGACATGTGACAAAGTTCTGTCCTCATCTACAGCTTTGCAATGTATCATACATGAAAACAAACCTTTAAACATTTTTTGGAAGGCAGTTCCAACGTTTCTTAAAGAATATATCTCGTCAAACCCATGTTCAATTTTAAAAAAAGAATTTCCAGTTTGAAATGCATACTATAACCGTATGATATGTTTGGAAGAAAGCAGAAAAAAGTTTTAAAAGTTTCCTTTTCTTCTTTAGTTCTGCTTAACAATTAAAACGAAAGAAACAGCTTGGAGGACTTTTTTCCCTTTGGAGTTCGTAAAAAAAGAAAATCGCAAGAAGACTCGTCTTAACTCTGTTAAAGAAGTTCCAGTCTGAAATCAAATTAATGAATGTTTCATTCCAATCATCCTTCATCTCCTGAACTATAGACAACCCACACAACACAAAGCAAATCATTCTATTTTAATCTTCTGCGAACAACAATCAGTTCAAACTGGATGCTAGAACAAGTGCTCACTGGACTCTTTATTCAGTTTGAAATAGCAATATAGGAATGTTTAATATAAAAAAAATCACGACGAGAGGTGGCAGTGCTCTTATTACAGTACTTACAAAGTATCTGCTGTCTGGAGAACTGTAATAAAATATATTACCATTTCAAGTTATTTTTCAATAAAGTTCCTCAAGACAAACAGAAGTAGAAGTTAAAAAAATAGGGCCTAATAGATGTTATAAATGAATGTTAGTTGTAAATTAAAACTAATTTCTCATTTCTTTTCAATAAACGAATAAATTATTTAAATAAAAACAGTTCGATATGGGTTCGACTCCAACATCAGGGAAATTTTTATCGTTTTTTTTATTATTTATCTAGCCTATATAAAAACTCATAAAAATTATTAGATTGTATAACATTATGATTTGTTATTCACACAACATATTGAGTACAAAATCATTCATATAAAGTAGTTCACATGGTCTATGAAATTTGAATAGAGGATATGTGGTTTTCTTTAATTCTACCACCGTCTTTGACTGAGACTCAGTATACGAATATTACGAAAATATGGCGTAACAATTAAAAGAGTGCAAGTCTTCTATTTTCCATAAAATCTTCATTTCCAGAAATAACGGTCAATCTGCAGAGTCATACATTGGAAATGCTCGTGAAAGATAATGATATATATTGAATTAAATAAAATTTATTTCTTATATTAATCTTCATTATAACAGTACAATGTATAAATGTAATTCGATTTTTTTAATAATATGCGGTAATGTTTACATTACAAAAAAAAATCAACGAAAACATACATTTTATAGAGTCGGTCTCTGTTCCTGTAAGTGTAATACCATCTGTATAATAATTATGATGTTAAATATACATTTTATCCGTTATAATATTTAATTAAAAGTGACAACTACTGATAAAAAGTGTAAATCTGACGACAATTAGAAAATACAAATTTAGTTCATCACTATGGATAAGGGAAAAACTATTTTCCACCACTATACAAAAAATTCTCTGAAATAATATTAAGATCTTGGTTCCATACAAATTATCACATGACAATAAGATAAAAATAGAATGAAAGAAATGTTGTACTTACCCTATTTCTTTCATATTCTCTTCTTGATGCGTCTAGAATTTGCGCATTCGTAATTGCTGTGCCTGCAAACTGAAGATAAGTCTCCAACAACTAAACAGGAAAAAAAATCAATGACAGAACAATAGATTAATACTCTATACTTCAATACAGTTTACGTAAGTCTACATTTAACATGTTCATCATTGGCTCATTGCATACTGATGCATAAAACTGAACGAGACGAGGAACGAGACTTTATTATTACACAATAATGAATATAGGTACGCGGTATCTTTCTCAAAATATGAAATTACAATTGCTTTAGTGTTGAAGCAGTAAAAAATTAATATATGTGAATCAATATAATACAGCTGCTTAAATAATCTTAACTTATATTTATACAGCGGTTTTATAAATCTTCTCATTTATTTTTGATTATTATATCTCAATAAGCAACATAGGACTATTTTTTTCTGTTCTTATCGAATACTCGAATTAGTAAACTGTAAGTAATAAGCAGTATACTTTACAAAGTGTTAATTCTATAAATGGTGTTAATACATAAAAGAGAACAACATGAAAATTACCGTGAATAAAACCGTACGTTTGAAGTTTAGCAGTACTTTTTAAACATTCAATTTGAATGAAACATGGTATTATTTATTTACGATTAAGTAGACTACTATTACATTAGCAACGTTCCTTAACAGCTGAATTATTATTATTATTTAAACTATTTTACTAAAGATTACAAAAGCATATGACTTGAATGAAACGATTATCTGATTTCTTCGAATTGGAAAAATAAATAAAGAAGAAGAAAAATTTCAACGTCAAATCTACTATCTTGGTCTAACCAGGACTATGCCCTAACATTTTTATTATTTCTATATGTACATGACAATAACGTTATTTTTTAGTTATCATATGTTTGGGAAAAAAAACATATAACAGTGACATTTTTATATTAGTAAAAATTAAGTTTACCATAGCAGTAACAGAATTAAATCAACTAAGTTAATTGAGCTGACACGTCTTTTTCACTTTTAATTAACTGATAGTTACTGGTCAAATATCGAATCAATAATAGCTTTGAACTAAGAAGAAAGCAAAGAAGTCAGTTCATTTTTATTATTGCTTATCAATTTACTTTTCACTTTCTTTATGTTAATTTCTTTTAAGAAGTGAAAAAGTACTAAGCATTAATAGATAGCATGTCGCCAATTGAAAAAAAAAGAGAGAGAATAGTTTATGTTCTTATGGATATAAAAAATAATAAAGTAATAAGGAGATTATAGAATTATAAAGTTTCTAAACGTTATCTGGAGGTCACATAAAGTTATCTCTGTATGTTTGTTGGTATTGATATAATATACAACATACGTATACTGTACATCACACTGCAATAACACTCTTCTGTACATTCAGCATATTGATGTACAATCATCATGGATGTCTGTTTCGCTAATGTTTCATCAGTTTTCTTGTTACTTAGCCCTAACAACATAATCGAGTAAACTGACATATAATATTAAAACCATTTCTGTTCAACGAGTTGCAGTATATAATTATGATGAAATTTAATTATTTACTAGCATTATCAAAGAACAGTGTATCATAAACTAAACCTATAATACTGATTAATTCATTTCTCATTTAGTATTATGAATCTCGAGGGCATGCTTTCTATAGTAATCAGTTATATTATTCTCTTTAATACATTTCTCTGAGAATTTCAACAAAGCAGTTTCCTTTTCAGGAATTTTATATTTTTGAATCTGTCTTTTCTTTCGGGTCTTTCTTTTCCCTGGTTACCTCCAAACTCATTCTCAAGGGTAGTGACGCATGAGTTGAATATATAAAAGACACAGATGTCATTTATTTCGATCTTTTGGTATATGTTTTCAGATTTTATACGAGATGTGTGAGTGATCTAACAGGAACGTGTTGCTTCTTGTCACTTATACAAATCACACTTCGCCTTACAGACAAAAATAAATTGATGGAAATAAAATTGGGTTACAGAAAAATGCACAGCAGTGCAAAGTAGGGTATAGTTCCATTTGAAATAGAAGGGGAATTGTACAACATGACACTTACTGGGAATATTGAAGGAAAATTGATTAAGATACAACGAATTACAAAGGTTGTGTCATACTGAACGAAACAGGAATATTAGTAAACAAATCGTGTTTTTACGGTACCAAAAACCACGCTTATCTCCTCTAAGTTCAAACGTGACTGGTCTCTCTGTCTGTGACAGGTTGTTAAAAAGAACTCTATGAAATATTGAAGGTAAACTGGTAATCTTAAATTTAAATGACAATATCACTAATACATAGGAAATGTTTTAAAGAGTTAGTGACATAATATTTATAGTACGGTAATATCAAATTGATTTCTCATTAATAAGTTATATGAAAATAAGATAAGATCCATCGGAAGACAGTTTCAGCAGAATGAATAATAATATATAATGTTCAGTATTTATTCCTATTTATTAGCTATATATTAAAAATATTTACATTGAATGCATGATATCGTGATTTATCGACACAAAGTCACTTGACTGAAAATATACATTTCAGCTACTACGAATATAGTAAGTCAGCAAAGAGAATTAAAAAACTTAACGAAAAAACAATTCAAATTAGCAATTAAATTAATTCAATTTATTTTATTTTTCACGTGTAAGAGATTCAGACAATCACTGCCCTCTCTAATCTCAACTCTGTTAGCAATAATCATATTACAGTAGTATATTTCCTTGTCTTACAAAGAAAATAAATTAATAACGAGAAAAGATATTCATGTGTCTAGTCTTTGGTGGGATATTCACTACGCAAATAGTTCTTATGTGACTGAATTACCCCGAGATAAAAAAAAAAAAAAGCTCCTTTCTGTATTATGAGAGCGGAAAAGCGTTCGCATTTTTAAAATCAATCAATTACTTAGATACTGTATAATATTCAAATTAAAACGAGATTTCTATAATATTTCTCAACTACACATATACGTATATATGAAAAGATTATTATTGGTGTTCAATTCATAATACGGGAGTATCACAAATAAATCATCTTTTGCATTAGCGTAAAAATATACAGAAAATCATATACTGCATTACGTACTAATTCATTTTCAAAATTATGGATTAGACCACTCCAAAACACAATAAAATACTGGATGGACGTTTCGTTTGCTATAATTATAATCATAAAACATTTTCAAAATACAATAAGTTGAGAAAAGGAAGTATAACATACTTATTTGTGTGTTATACATTATACTTCCCTTTTTCAGCATATTGTATCTTGGATATGTTTGTATGATAATATAACAAACGAAACGTCAATCCGGTATTTTATTGTGTTTTGAAGTGAGCTAATCCATAATTTTGAAGATGAATTTATATCCAGAAAAGCCACTGAATCTCCGGAAATCTATCAACTGTATTACATGTATTTTTTTTTGTTAAATATAACATGTTGGGCAAAAAAACTCTTGTGGAATATTTATGTTGATGCATTTTCCTGAAGTCTGATAAAAATATGTAAGAGAGCAACATCCTTATTTTTGTATACTAAAAGGACTGTGCTCTGGTAATCAGAAAATAACCACATCCTCCCATTATAATTATTACTATTTGGATGACTAGTTATTAGTATCGGTAGAGTTGAAGTAGAAATAAGTATGAAAAAAAAATTGAAGTAATATTTACCTTTTCATCTTTCTTTCCAAAATGTCCATTATTAAATATTGGATTCTTATTAACAACTTGAGCAACTGCTATGATATCATCATTTGAATTCTTCACAGGCATACACAAAAGGGAATCTGTATGATAACCCATTATACGGTCAACATCATTATTAAAACGAGGATCCTGAAAGAGAAAATAATTAAAGTTCCGAAAGTTAAAAAATATCAGTGAACTCGAATTTAATTATGTCAATCATTATGAGATTGTGTGAACTTTTTTTCTGGATTCGCTATATTCTATTTTAAAAAGTATGATTCACCATAACAAAATTTAATTATTTCATTAGTTTCTGCAAGTTATTACTGATTCAGTCAAAAGTAATAAATTAAAAATGTAAAAGTAACAGAAATTTGTTAAAATATTATTTATTGTTGCGATAATGGTGTATATTCGACAACAAGGCTTCGTAGCAAGTAACAAATCAACAGCAATTAATCATAATGAACCCTTGTTGTCTCTCGAGTTTCTATATGTTCTTTCAGAAGTTGATAATCCAATTATTTCGAAAACTATTTGGAGTGCTGTTATATAGCTTTATATCTCGGAAGCACTTCTTACAAAATAACGATCATTAAACGGAAGATGACACAGCGCACACAGTCACTTTCTTTTAGAACTATTGTAGTACGAAGAAGGACCTTTTACTCGTTTCAAATTAGTTTCATTTTAAGGAGTAACGAGAATATTTCACTAATATTATAAGTTAAAAAGCATTATATTGTAAAATGCAAAGCTTAGATTTTGTACAAACTATAAAATTCTCTTGTCTACCATTGTCTCTGTGATCAGCAATTATTTTGCTTCAAGAAAAAACTTTCCACTTGTATCCTAAATGTTATGCAATGTTACACTTCTGACACCAACAATGGTACCAAACACTTCAGGATAGATGCAAACAGCATAGAGTATACTATCGATCATGAATGCCTTATAAATAATTACATTATAAGTATAGTACTGTGAAGTTAACACGTCAACATTATTTTTGTTCCAAATAACCCGTTCAAAGAATCACGTTTTCATTTATTATGAAAAGTTCTTATCCATTAGTCTGTGATTCAATTATATTTCCAGTTTAAAAAAATGCAAATAACCAGTGGTAGTCATATTTTCAAAACAAAGCGGGGATTACGGAGACTTAGAGATAAAATTTATAATTAAGTCTTCATCCTGATCGTTATAAACTCCTCTGTTTTTGGTTTGAAATTATGATTGTATAACGATGCCTTCAGTTTCTGCTTCAAAGCATTTGACTGTCAAGAACTTTTCAACTTTATTATGTCTTTTATCGCAGAATGTCTGTTTATAATACTACAATTGCTCGTTCCATTTCGTGATTTACCCATCAGAACGTGTTGATGATTTCCCAGTTTGTTTTTATATTTTCATTCTTTCTTTATAATTTTTTAATAATAGAATTCTAATACAGTAATTGTCAATACATACAATGAATCTTCAAACTGTTTGAAGAACGTGAAATAAGATTGTAGCCATATTAATAAGTTTAAAAGATGCCACCTTTTCACCCGGAGGTATAAAGCACCTTGGAGATATTCAGTGTGATTTAATATTTGAATAAGATGCTTTGTTTCATGAGCTGCCTGAACAATTTAGTGTTCCTAAGGAAAGATCTGACATATTATAATGATAATATAATTAATGAAATATTTATCACAAATCAAAATTGCAATAGATTATTTCATGTTGACATTTATTTCTATACAAACAAAATAACCTCCTGAATAAATATGATAAACAAATTTTAATGTTATTATAATAGCTATAATACACTTGTGACATCTATTGGCAAATTATAACATTCACTGCTGAAGCCAGGAGTAGATTAGTTTATAATTTATAATAATTACAGCGTATTATTTTTGAAGAAGAAACAAATATTTGAAATTAAACATGGTTATTATATAGGTGTTTGATAGATTAAAAGCCTTTATTATGATTGATTTCATTAGCAATATGTTATTTTAGCTATAATCTTGTATACCAAATGACACAGTTTTCATTAAATTGCTATAATTCTCCATTGCACACTGACTTTTATTCTGAAAATATATTAAAAAAAAAGAATACGAGATACTTTAAAATATATACTAGCGTATATCGTACAAAATCTATATAGGCATAGCACTTTACTGTAATTAGTTTTTTTTTCTTATTTCTGGCTTTCAACATATATTTTTAAATACTTATTGATATCTCGTCCACTGCGTCATATATTTTAATTAATACTTTCATAAATTTTTGCCATTTTTTCTCATCTGTTATATATTATAATATTGATTCTCAATTTGTTTATACTGGTGTAGAGTAAGACACCTGTATCACTGAAATATTTTTTTACTATCATACTTACTAAAGTACTATTATTAGGTAAATAAAGAAATATTGAAACAACTCATTTTTAAATTTAATAATAGACTAAAACAAAACAATATTGGGGTCTACCAAGCATTCTTAAAAATATATTTTCTAATGAAAAAAAATCCTATCTGTGAGAGAACTCTGTATTTCACGTACCTCCGCAGCAACTTGTAAATTAAGAATATCTCCAGTTTCAGCAACATGGCCAATTATTCCAACTCCCCAAGGAACTTCAACTTCATTATCACTGCAATTCGAAGGGTAGATACTAGCTCCACAGTGAACGTCAAAAACCTAAAATAGTACGAAAGATGAAACTCTTTTCGTAACAAAAGAATTTTTTGGTTGAAAGATACAATGATATGAGAAATGTACATCAGGAAAGTATAGAATTATTAATTTAGAGAACTATGTTTAAATTTTTTTCCAAACTAAATGATTTCAATTAGATTATCATCCATTCAATCGTGTACTAAAAGGATGTAAATAAATACACAGGGAAAAAGAGGAGAAAGTTAAATTCGGGTTAAAAACTTAAATGACTGAACAAAGTGAACATGATAGTATAGTTTCATGTACTCTGTCAGCCGAGCCCCCTTTTGAGTGAAGGAGCAGCCCTCGTTCCTCAACGAGCGAGAGTTGACAAAGTAAACCAGATTTCCGTCTGGAATAAGATTTTCAGAAGGTTCAATAGAAATTGTTTAACATTATGACATACAGCACTCATCGACAGTGATTAAAAGATTAGTTCACAGTTCAAAAATATTTTTAAAAAGTCAATATTAAGTGTTAAAAGCAAGTACTACATTATATTTTATAAAAAGCAAATATATTAATAGATATTGAAAATGGATATCATAGACACACAAAATAGGATAAAATGGTATTTTTCTCTTAAATGTGTATTTTAAATTTAAATTTTCTCAGTCTCTTACACAATTGTTATTCCTCGGAGTGTGATTTATTTTCTAGCTCTAGGACATTCCACTTGTGAGGAAGGACTCAGAGTGATGAGCAAAGATTTATATATAAAAAAATATATACAGTTTCATAGAAAATAAAGGAAGTTAACGGGAAGTATCACGTTAAAAACTTGTGTACAAACCGAAATCCAACCTACTTTAAAATATACTTTTCAAATTTAATTTTCTCACATATTCTGTTTAAAAATAACCGTCGTTCGTGAAAAATGAATGTGAGTTTGAAACATTTCTCAGAACATTAATAACACAAAAGTAAAAAGAATTTCTCTTTGAACCTCTGATTATTATAATACGAAAGCCATGTAACAGTCAAGAATCTCTCGAATTATTTCTTATACCATATAGAGAAAACGGAATTTCCGTCTTAAAATAAGAAATAAAAAAGTACTTTATTTATATTTTACAGTAAAATACATTTCCTCTTTCGATTATTCCACTTCATCTCTCTTTCCCTCTATTTCTGGAAGGAGAATTCATTTCATGAATAATTTATTGTACTTCTTTCTTCCATAATTTGGAAGGATTTCAAGAGAAACGAAAATTTGTCGGTAAGATATGGAAAAAGGGTTATGTACGTCAGGTTAGTGAAGCAGTCATGACAGAAGAGCAGGGAAAATCTCTTTAAAGATTACCAAAATGGTTGTGAAGCGTATAATCAGGTATCACTTTAACTTTGAAGGAAGTATTAAAAAATTATTAAAGAGTATTATATTATAGATTATGAAGAGTGAAGAAATCTAATTTTTTCTGTTGATCTAGTTGAAATTTGAAATCAAATTAGTAAGTGCGTTAGATTTTTTTTTTTTTTTTTTTTTGCAAATCGATTGTTGGTATTATAATTATTTTATTCACTACCAAAACAATTTTTGAAAAACAAGAAAGAAAGAGAAGTGGAAAAGTCGCTACTGACTATTGCAATTGCGAGAAATCAATGAATGACTATAAGGTTGATTTTTAAATAAACAACTTTATAAGACAGTAAGGTCGATTTCAATGGAAAATAGTTTTGTTTGAGAAATAAGAAAACTAATAGAATGAAGCATACATAAGCTTAGATACCAAAAATTGTAATAGAACGACATTTTTTAGTTTGGTCGTTTTGGAATATTGAGCTCTTCGTCATTGTCTTTAAATTTTAATTAAAAAATCATGTTGATTTCTGTTCACTCGAAAACAAATTATTGTAATAATTATTATTTTTAATATTTTACCATCAGAAATGTAGAAGTCAATGTTGTTCAGTAATCTTAAGATGACAATGGAAAATAATCTGTATTATTAAGAATTACATCGTCTCTTTTTACTACTCTCGTTTTAAAAGATGTTTCCGATATTGATTAAAATGCTGTTGAAACTTTATAAATTACATAAGTTAAGAATAATAACTTCACTTGCAGCAGAATATCCAGAAAACGAAAGGAACATTTATCTACACATTGTATGACACAAACAGAATAGCAGATTGCTGGAAATCTACTTAAAGTAAAATATTAGAGTTGTATTAAATTTTTATTATGTAATAGTTACACGCAGGAAGCGACAGAATAGAATTATACACACTAATACAAAGAAGACTTTCAAGTTATTAGAGTATGCTGTTCATCCACAGCACATGGGAAATATGAAATGCGTATTACAAGCAGTAATTTGCGGATGAGTCACAAGCTCACAACGGATGTGAAAATGATTTTTCTCTCGATTTTGGAAACAGTTTCTTATCTATTGAATACGTGGGTGATTTATGCAAGAATTTTTCTTCGTCACTAAAATAATGCTGTACAAGTCATAGTTAATGTATCGATACAGAATATTTTTATCAGATCTCACGGAGCTGTGAAATTTAACATTTCGTAGATTTCATAAGATAGAACTGATTTTTTTTTTGTTTCTATATATGTCAAATATTCACAGAAACGTAATTACCTCTGTAGGTCGTTGATAGACTGTTTCATACTACGTAAAACCTCAAATATTAAATACATTACATTGAAATTAACTGTAAAAATCAATAGTGAAATCAGGTACCTCAACATTCAACAAGTACTTTAACAGAAGTATACAAGTCTATAACACAATGAAGATGGCTATTACTCTATACAGCAATGAAAGAGAGAGAGAAAGAAAGATTGAGAAAACAACTCTTTACCTTGGACACCAATGTTTGCTTTCCTTTTTGACTGTTAACAAGAAAAAGTGAAGCTCCATCCGCATCCAGAAGTACTGCAGTATTTTCAATCACTTTTTCAGTTAAGCTTTTGAGATCAAGGTCATTTGCTATTTCTCGTACAATGTCAAGGAAAAATACACGTTCATCTGCCATTTTGAGGTCTCTTTTGATTTCACGATGTTTTGAAGCAACTTGAGGTAAACGGACTTTGGATTCAATCAAGAGTGACAAGAGAGTAATTGAGGACGGAGGAAGAGAGCTGAAACAACATGCAACAAAAGAAAATTACAAAATAGATTAGTACACATTTCAAAGATTTATAACGTAAGGACCTGTGATAGTGAAAGCTTTGTAAATATAATCTATCAATCGATGTATCAGACACCGATGAAAATATTCTATAACAGGGATTTAATGGATTTTTCGTCAAAACAAATTAAAATTTATATATTAGTTATACAGATATGTGCTGGTAATAAGATGTGACGTAACTTATAAAAAATAGGTATTATCTCCGATTGAATTTGTACCGTTTCAACATAAGTAAATAGTGTCCCTGTATTATACAACATGTTGTTCGAAGAGCAAACACAGATCGGTGTCTGTTGCCCATACAAGAAGTCTACATAAAGGAATGATAACAGTGAATTAACGTTTCAACAAAGTATTTTAATTGGAGATTTATTCGGCCTGTTCGAAATGCACGTAGGAGGTTCTCCCTAAAACCATACAAAGAATTTTAATCACTGGGAATGGTCGATGATGAAAGCTTCTGTTTTGCAGTATTATTCCAAAATTATATTTGAATTTTACTGGTATATTCATTAATAAGAATAGCATTAAAGTCGTCATTTGTCTAAAGTTGTACTTAGTAAAATCTCAGTATAAATTTCTTAATAAATTTACTATCTTACAGACAACAATTTTTCATATTTATTATTCAGATACTTTGAAATGGATAGTTTTCTTATTGTCAGAAAAAGTTCGTGCTGGTGTGGCATATTTGTGCCTATTATTTATTTTATTTCAAATTATTAAGCCTTTATTTTTGAAAGAACATCAGATGTATATATATATATATATTAGTATTTATCTAGCTTAAAAAGCGAGGATTTCATTCAATTACATGCATATATTTTATACAGTATTAAAATTTTTAAATATAAGGTGAAACTTTATTATTTATGAGAAAGTAAAAGTAGCTCATAACTCGTCACAACTTAAATATGGTGAGCAATACAGCGTGGCCAAATGCAAAACCGAATAATGAGTCATAGAATTCTGACACTGTTACTATCGTTAGCAGGTTACAGGGTGGCCCAAAACAAAAGTTACCAATATACAAAATGCAATTTCCCCAGAACTAAAACAGCTACATTGATAAAATGAAAACAATTCCAAGTTCATCCGGCAAAATATAGTTTCAGAACAATAATTGCCGGATTACGGTAGATAAGGCTTTCATAAAAAAATCTACCTAAACGAAAGAGTCAAAAGAGGTAAATTGACAAATTCACATAATCCTGGCATATAGTAATAAAATGGCAAACAAAAATTATTTTACATGAATGACTAAACTTGACCTCCATTTCAGCCAATCAAGACAACGAAGACCGATACCAAGTATTCAAACCAGTATTAACTCCTATATGGCACAAAAATATTCTATTATTTTCATTAGAACAAATATTTTATCCATTTTTATGAGAAAATGATATTTAAACCATGATCTATTCTATTAATCTATTCTATTTCATATAGATCTATGGTTTAGAACTAAAGGAACATAATAATTAAATTGATAGGATGACGATGTTAACGAAACATACTGTCACCCCCTCATTAATATGTTTATTGAAAATATGAAATCTGGTGAGGGAGGGCGAAGCACGAGTAGATATAACAAAAAATATATTTGTAGCGACCAATAATGAACAACTTGTGAAATACGTATTATGCTTACACAAAGTTTACAAAACTGGCAACTTATATTAATAAAGCTCTCTGTAATTTTTGTGTTTTACTTTATATTGAATAATATTTTATATTGAAGTCAATGTAGTGTGAAGTCTCTATAAATACAAAAGGCTTTTTATTATTTTCAAGCTCTATTTATTGCGATAATTATCATGCAATAAAAAAAAAAGCTTCCATACGAAGCTCTCCGAGATTTTCCATTCAAGTTCTTTCACGTAAATAAGTCACAATTGATTATCAATCTATAAAGACTGATATTCTATATGGAGAGAGACAATTATGAAAAAAACGGTGCTATAAATGTAGTTCCAATGTCGTACTTGCTCAGAACTTGTGATATTGCGTTCGAGAGATTAGGCACCATTATTGGTATTGAGCAAACAAAACTAAGCAAAAACATTCCAAATTTTTCTCAATACCAATGGTGCCTGATCTTTCGAACGCTATATCACAAGTTCTTGTGAGCACTGAAAAAGATCCCATTCCCGTTATAGAAAAACGTCTACAATCTGAAATACAAGGGTTGTAAGAAGCAATACAGAGGGAAAACATTCAAGAGAGTTCAAGATCGTGTGAAGAAGCCTAAAGATTATCTCCGTTTAGGACGTCCCTCGGCGGTTGCACTACATTCCCACCAAACTAACCACCTTATTAATTGGTCAAGAGTAACTGTGATGGCTACGACAAATAACAAAAAGAAGCTCAACCATTTAGAAGCCATTTATATTCATCAAGGCAGAAATTTGTTAAATGAAAACGAAGGAGGTGTTTTAAGCAGTACATGGAGCCCTCTTATTGGAAAGGAAAGAAGAACTATAAACATTTAAAATTTATCAACGACATAAAATTTATATGTAACTTTGTGTATTTGTAACTGCTTGAAAAAGGTGAAATAAATTCATCGAAATATCGCAATTGCAGAGTTGTTGCGCTAGCGTAATAACTCTATCAAATGAACATATATATATATATATATTACTATTTTCCAGGAAAATACAGATTTATTAACTTACTTCTTTTGACAACTTTCGGTTTGGGCAGATTTTTTATGGAAGGCCTTATCGACCGTAATCCGACAACTACTGTTGCAAAACTATAATGCCGGAAAGAGAATTGCATGAACCTTATATTACTTTTAAATTTATTAATGTAGCTGTCATTGTTTTTGAGAAATTGCCTTTTGAAAATTGGTGACACTTGTTTGGGAACACCCTCTATATCTCCACATTTCCACCTGTTAGACGCTCAGTATTTCATTATCTATACCTGACAAACCCGATCTGGTGACCTTAGATAATCACAACTTTATATATTTTTTAGATAGCTGTACACTAAAAACAAAATGTAAACTGACCAAATAATAAATAGTTGTCTTACCTGTATTTTCTCATATCTTTTAAGCTTGATCTCCTTGCCATTGCAACAAATCCTGGATGTGTAGGAGCATCTTGAGTTCGAAAAACTCCTTTACTTTTGGATCTTGCAAAATCATGTCTCAAACACTTTCTTGAATTTGATCTGTTTGGTAATGGACTTTCTAACGTATCTTCATGATGGTCAGATAAATCTGGTGATTTTTCAGCTGGACTTACACCTCCGAGACATGATGATGAACCTCGTCGAGAACTCACGTAATCGTTGATAGAGAGAAATCCATGTGCTACTAACCATTTGTTTATCAAATTCAGATCCGCCTAAACAAAAGAAAATAGAATTTTATTTTAGAAGGCAGATTGTAATCAAATGAATGAGTTATTGAGTTTCCATTTCAAATAAAGTTATACGATAATACGAATAAAAATACTTTTGCACGACGTAATGCTAATATTCTATATATTCGATTGAAGTACATATGATTATTAAATATGATTCTAACGCTATGAAATAAAGTTTTTGTAAATTAATGGATAAATAAAATTTAGAAATGATATAAACATTAGTATATTTTGTACAAAAAGGAATTATGAAAAATTGAGAGAACGGCAGTAACATTATATTATCAGCAACATTATAACAAAGAATTGTATGACACCATTTCCCTGCTTACTAGCTAGATGTGTTTATTGTCAGATACAAACAGATCTATCTGATGTGAAATCTTTAAAATCTATATGTACAATATGAAGCTGCACGCAGTCGGTCATGTGAACAAGTCTTATCCTAAAGGAATATGAGAGTCAATAGTTATTTATTTTAGATTTTTTTAGACAAAAATAGAAATAAATATACATTTTTGAAGTATTATTTAAGTTGTACATTACGATTAACTGAATAATTAAACCTTTCATACACTTAAAATATTCGTCTGATATACTTGTATAAATAGACTTATTTATACGATTTAAGTGTAGGAGTTAACGTGGTTAAAGCTCGCTCATTTTACAAATAAATCCCATAGTTTAATTTTCTAACCAATTTCCACGATTAGAGTAGTTCTACGCACGCAGAATAGAGTAATTAGATTATCAGAATTCAGAAATAAGATCATTCTATATTAGAACTGATTAGTTTTCCCTAATGATGTTCAGTAATGATTTTATATCTGATTATTTTATTATGCTATTTTCTCATATCCCTATACAAGTTTTCAGATATACTCTTCTCAATGGAAGCCTCACCAATACACTTGTTTGTACAGGATATTGCGTTTTCTTCGAGAACCAAAATCAGAAAACATACGGTATATCCATATCATATTTGTAATATTTTTGCAGAACACAATTTGAAAATCTAATGTTATATAACTTATGAAAATTGAGATTATTTTCTGTAACCTGCTTAAACCTACAATAGCATACCTAAAAATATTCTACAGAAAGTTACTGTTAGTTTCAATTGTCATAGAAATTAATTTATTATATTGAGATTTTCCCAGTTCGATAATATTTTTCCAAAAAGTCTGTGTAATGTGCTGGATTAAATAATTTTAAATTATCAATGTAACTGTTAAAAGTTTCAAATATACTACAGGTATAGTATACATGAAACAATTACTATAATATAAAGTACATAAATTTTTGAATATAGTAATTCACGCCTACAAGATACTACAGTACATCTCCAGAAATAAAATAAACACCTGATGGTTTTACTCCAACATCAAATTAATTTATATCATTCTAATAATAATACCACCTACGATTAATACATCTATAACAACAGATCCCTTCGACGATTCTTCTTTTCCCAGAAACAATGAAAAAGTAATAATCCTGTCACAAAAATAAAATGTTTCGTTTTTCCAACAGAACGAAGCTTTAATCTACCAGTAGAATTCTCACAATAACACCCCTGAGAAATACGTAGAAAATGGAGAAGCTTTAAAATATGTCTTTGATTATTGGGTAGTAAAGGAAATATAAGAAAAAAAGTTGAGATGAAATCGAAGAAGACAAAGGAAGGAAGAATCTTATTCATGTTACCGGTAATTGTGTTTGGAGAGCATTCTCCGTATGTACTTATAATGGAAGTTAGATTGCAAACGACTGATAGGACTCTGCTGCTAATTTTTGCGAAAGATGAATTTTTTTCTCTGGAATAGGATTTTTTGGTACCATAATATAATGGACTATTAAATGAGAAATTTACTATTTGGAAGCTGACATTTTGCTTGAAATAACTATCTTTTATTTCTGTTCAGTTTTGTAAATGAAACTTTTAAAGTTGCTCAAGAACTGAGTAAACTGGGGAGTTTTCATGAATTGGATAGAGAAAGAAACAAAATATATAAGAGATAACCTTTATTTGATTCTAAAATTTCATGTCATTTCCAAAAATATTTTTGTTTGAAATATTCACGTTTTTTATTCTCTGTAATTAATAATTACTAATCATGAACTTCTACTAGTAATCTACAGTATTAAGAGTTTCTATAACATTTATTTTCCCGAAAATTATATGAGTATGATTCATGAAGGATGGTGAGGAAGAAACAATATTGACTGACATAATTATTAAAATGAAAGTGATAATATTATTTTGCAACTGATTTTATTTTTGAAAACTAAGGTAGTTTTTATTTAGTGTTTCTGAAACCAAGACCAAGACTGTGCCGTGGTCTTGGGTGTACCAGTCTTGGTCTTGTACAAGAGTCTTGGGTGGTCTTGGGAAATCCCCGCAATTTTTAAAGCATTATTGTAATTTTTTGATTGATATTACGCCCTGCTTATGAAATTAATCAATTTATACATCCAAACAATCTTAAAAACCATTATT
>JAQIWE010000536.1:0-21432 GCA_034698565.1 Campodea plusiochaeta | reverse complement strand
CTTTGTTCTCTATTGTACTCGCTTTCCCTAGAGACCGATAAGCTGTATTGGAAAAGATGGCTTCCCGCAGGAAAAAATACCCCTTTAAGAACGTCATAATGTACTATATTTCACAGACTGTACTTTTAAGAAGCTGGAAAGTGACAACACGTAATTAACAATTTTAATGTGAAGTTGGCTGCTTGTATGTTCGTGCGAAACGTGTTGTTTGCTTGTTTTCAGTTTACCAGAATTCATCTCTTACGACTTACTGTAATATAAATTGCAATTTCTTTTAATTAAATGACCATTCTGTAGTACCTTTAGGCGCTTCTTAGGTAATCTCTTATTAAAACAAGTCTTTCATATAAATAGACCTATCAAATTTATTATTAATAATTTTATTATTTGTGAGATACTGTACTTTCATGCTGTTTATTGGAATATAATCAATGAAAAATTATAAAATAGTGCTAAATTCTGTTGTTGCTTTCTTTTTTGCTACCTCGTAAAATGAATCTCGATATATCCGAGTAATGTAATTATAAATAAAATGATACCATCAATATATATATACCATAATAGATATTAATCGGTTTGAAAGTGTTTAGTAATATTATAATATACCATGTCGTTACTGGAATGAGTAAAATTTGCGTGAAATCTGGGAATGCGTGAAAACTTGAAGTATATGTTGAGTTATCATTCTTTGAACTTTGTTAAAAAGTGTGGGAGTATCTGAAGTACAGAGGAGATAACAGTTTAAGGGCATGTAACTTTCGTCCCTCTTAAATGTCGAAGTTAGATGTGAAAATAAAATTTTATGTTTGTTTTTGTTATCGTGGCGGAACTTTCACATTTACCAATTATACGCTGATAGATATACGCTCCCACGCACAGCTGCGGATAGTAATATTTTCGTATAAATTTTTAAAGAAGCTAGAATATTGTTTATTGTTAACAAAGTACCTTATTGTTGTTGAATGTTAATACCATTGTTGCGAATTGACAAAGGTGGCTTTATTAATCCCTAATCTGGTTCTCAACTTATTTATCACGGGTTTTCAGAACGCAGAAACCTTAAAATATTTTCATCACCAGAAAATATAGGCTAGTACATTATGGAATCATGATAGTACAGAACTTTTCTTATTTTCTTGAAACGCTAATAGACATTAATTCGGTTTAAAATGCCTTCACAATTTTTAGAGTTCATCCAAATACTGAATTAGAAAAAGTACGAAGGTATCGTCATTCATTAACCTTCTGTTATGTATCTGAACGAAAAGTTAAAGTTGCTTTTGCAAATTGCAAGCAAATAAAAAATATTTTGTTCTAAAACCTGGTATTTCAACCATTAAAAAACTAAAAATAATGATAGGTTTGACAAAACACTAAGTCTGACATAAGAAAATTAACTTAAAATCATTGCACTCTGGCATTGCAGAGGCAACTCGATTTTTTTATATATTTGTGTATGGTACCATGTAGAGTCCACTGATGTCTACGATGTAGAGTCTCTCTATTATTTCTTTTTCATAAAAAATGCTTCATATTGTGAACGTTGTTTCGTTATATCTTTCATACGGTATAAAAAATGGAGAAACTTTTATTTCAAGAATGTGATTTTGTCTCTGCAGATACCGGATAAGGCTAAACTGTACACAGTATATATCTTAATATCTGTACCCGGTATATACGCATCATGAACCATTTATAACTTCGAAGGGTGGGAGGGATAAATATACAGTAATATTAACTTTTTAATTAGCGATTTTTCTGTTGATATTTTATTAAATTGGCAGATTTTGAAATTATCAGAAAAGGAATGGAAAATTAACCACTCAACAAGCAGATATCGTGAAATCTATTTTCATTTTTTTAGTGACAATGTAATTTTTACACTGAAATTGCAAATTATTTCTTCGGAATGACAGATATGATCATAATACCCTAATTAATTGGTACCTGACATTTGGACATTGTATTATACGAGTGAATTGAGTGAATACAAACTGATCGTGAGCATCAAATTGAGAGCATTCATACTTAATTTTTTTTACTTTATTTTAATACAAAAAAGTCTTAAACGTGTAGTTTTTTCAGCACGAGACCCCGTTTTCACACACTTGTCCAGTTTCACTTTCTTTGTTCTCTATTGTACTCGTGTTCTCAAGGGACCTTTAATCTGTGTTGGAAAACGGGACCTCCTGTTTAAAAATAATGGGTCTTTAAAATCCTTTGTTACTGTTTGCCCATCCTGTAACAACAGAATAGCCTAATGTCAAAAATTGTAGTATAAAAATGAAGAATCTTGCTTTTAACTTTATTTATAATTATTTATAGTATAAAAACATCGACAGTCATTCTGAACTGTTATGTCGTCGGTTTTCCCGTTCTTTTCAAACAATTGTTTATTGCAACCTTGGCTGTGATAGGAACGTGGCCGACCGTATAGTATATAATAACAAGGGCATGCATTTCAATATTATGTACCGTAGAAACAGAACGTTATTTATTTATTCATCAAAACGTGACAGAACTAGATAAAATTATAAATACAAAAATATACACATTGTACTTCTATCGTACTTGTTGAAAGTTTCTATAATTTCGTGTGCTTTTTTGTTATAAATAATCTTATTAACTTTTTTTTACATTCATGTTATAAAATAACAGAATCTGCGTTCATAATCAAATTGTTTTAAAGTAATAATAGGTTTATAACATAATTTTGGGCTAATTACAGTAATTAGTTAATATTTTGCTCTATGCAGATTGCAGTTTGCAGAGTTTGGTAGCATTGACAATGCAGTTTAAATACGAAGTTTAAACGAATGGAAGATGTATTTGATAAATTGTAATCTCCAAACGATCTCCAATCATGATGAATGACACAAAATTCCGTATGTGTGGGAAATTAGCATTAAGTGTTATTTATATCACAGGAGTTATAATTATTATGAGAATAAATGGAAAATTAGTTGACATCTCTGAACTCCATTTTATACCATTATTCCTAATGCGAAAACAGTACAACATATTTAAAAATTTGTCTCTTCTCCAAAATAGCGCCGCATCACTGAAGATTGAATTGTGACATTAAAACTTTAAAAACAATAATATTGTTGAAATGACCCCGAAGTTTTGTCTCCTATAATTTCCAATTCTTGATTTATTTGCTATAGAAAAATCTTCGATTGTCACTTAAAGATAGCAAGAGAACTAAACACTGAAATATAGTATTTCTGAGGCTAGAAGTTTCTTGCATAATGTTTTGGTAATAAAATACGGTCTTAAACATCCAAAAATAGGTATATTTTCTAAAATTTTCAACTAACAAACTTTAGTCTTTATCAAAAGAAATAATAAAGACTAAAGTTTGTTAGTTGAAAATTAGAGAAATTTTACCTATTTTTGGAAGTTTAAGACGGTATTTTATTACCAAAACTGAAATATAATTCGATCCACCTATTCCTGGCGTTTCTCTGACTACACATTCAGTCAAACCAGTTCACTTTATTTTAATTTGCTCTCTAATTTCCTATTTTGTTGTTATATGTTAGATTATATAAGAAACTTTCCAAATCAATCGAATTACGCACCAAATCTAGCTGGGTTTTTATCTATCTTACATTGGTATAGTAATGATACACATTACCCTATAATACCTTCAGATACTGTAGCTACCATGAAAGATCTTTGATGACTGTATGTAACTTTTTTTTTTCAACGTGATTGTGGTACTATTTTATGATTCGGTGCATACGGTTGTAACTTTAGGGTGATCATATGGAATTTACGAACTTTGAAAGCAGAAATTAATAAAAAAAAATCTCTATTGTAATTCATACATAATGACGTGAAATGTGACAAAATCAAGATCGAAACGTTGACCAAAGTGCATTCTATTGCAGAATTTCTATTTTAAGTGTCAACTTTCTTTAAAAAATACAAATAATTATATCGAAGAAGTAAAATACCATTAGCTACCTGAAATCGAGAAGGAAATATTATTTTTATTTCTGTTTTCGAAAAGAACTGCTGAGTTTTACTTCCTCTATAGTGATGATTAGCCTATATATTGAACATCAGCAATATAAACTTGTTGTCATACCTTAAAAAATAATATTTTCTAAAATTGACCTATTTATATTACAAATACACCTTAGTTTTAAGACTATTATACCACCATTGTTAATTTGCTGTTTTATTTAAGTAAACTTGTAAACATTTTATGACTCATTACTTCCCAATGTTTTTCATATGTATTTAATTGATTTTTTAGTTGCTATACTGAAAGAAGGAGCACACAAAGCTCTTCTATCGATTCTTTGAAAACAACATATGAGTCACGTGTTGACTTTTTTACGATGGGATTAAGGTGAATCATGCAAAATAATAATCAGAGGTAATATATTATCATAAACATAAAAAGTGTTATTTCTCTTCTATAAATAAAAGAAGCAGATAAACGCATTCTTTATAATATTACTAGGCCTATTATTTCTTAATTTATGCATCGAGAGAATTGGAATTTGTACTATTATTATCATTTTAATTTTTGTATCGACATATACATTTACGAAGAAATGTATTGACGTATGTGAGGTTAAAACTTGCTTAAAATAGACTTGGAAAATTCCTCAAAATTACCTTTTAAACTAAGCGTTTGGTTTGCAGTTTATGCAATGCGTCCTATCATGCCAAAATCTTTAAGGCATCTGGAGCATTTGTAGATTTTGTTGTTGATATAATACATTTCATTCATTACCTCTCGTCTTGATCTTCGGATTGGGCAGTGATAAGCGAGAATTCACCAACCGAACAAATTCCGAATATCGAGCACGAATACCGACATTTTCTCCGCTTAAAATTTTAATTAGAAATTCTAGCTAATAAGATGTATTAAAAGTCGTTGCAAAAATTTTCATTTATGTTTGGAAATTTGTTCGATTATTTGGATGGGATTGGATGTTATTTTTATCATGGTTAACTTTTAATCGTTTCTTTCGTGATACGAATTTCGAGATATGTAAAAGAAGGCTTTGTTTTGAAGATTTGAAATAAAGCGACTCTTGGTTGTGAATATTGTGGTTATAATGTGACAGTATAATAAACACAATGCAAAATCGCAGGCTCCCAGGGTTTAATGTGATTTTAATGGACTGTCAGATATCTTCATTTTAATTCTTATTCTAGTCTTCCTATCGGTTTTCTGTGAAAGAAAACTACACTCAAAACTCTTCTGATTGTCTTCATTATTGTTTATATTTTTTAATTGAATGAAGCGTTTGTTAAATTTAAGATAATTATGACTCTTGCATTTCTTGAATTAATGTCTTGCCATTTTTCGAATTCATATTCACGAAAAGATTGGGAGTAAAATAATGTTATATAATGTACCGGTACTTAAATATTGAAAAATGATTTGTAAAAGTGACTGTAAATAAGTTCACTCGGTGAGAAAAAATTGCACAGCAGACCTTAGGTTTAGGATATTTTGTATTGATGGAATGAAAGGCATGATGGAAACGATAAAAAGATTCTTGATATTCTCGAGAAATGTTATAGAAAACGGGGTATATATGTGAAATGAAACCGATATATAGGATCTTTCGAGTTTGAAAGCGACAGTGAAAAACTTCCTATTGCTTACACTGTTCCTTTTCTTTTCTGCTGATGATTGAACTATGTCTATTTTTACATGGTTAGGGTAGGTTGTATCTTCACAAACACTGCTCACAAATACCTTCTTCATCTCATTCACTTCGAACAAATATGGGTTTATTTTACTTCGAACCTTTGATATTAGCACTTCTATTGCATTACTTCTATAGTATACAACACTCCTAATTACTTTTTGACACGATTTATAAATCGATTTAATTAAAATGAGAATAATTAGCAACGCTCATTGCATATTTGGCATTGTAAACATTAGGAAATAGCGTTGTAAATAATCGTCTAAATAGAGATTGTAATAAAAGTCTGTTTGGTATGTGCACTTGTTTGAGAACGTCGTGAAGTACATACTTATCTCAATTGGGTGCAATGACCACGAAAAAAAAAGATATAGTTGCTACTCTATTGGCAAGTTGGTACGTAACTATTTTATGCAGGTTTTTATTAGGCAGAAAATGGGTCATTTTAATGTACCAAATCCTATAATAGAGTCCGGTATTGGCCCACTTCCTCGTACCGTTTTTTCCGCCCCCATCCTGCCCTTGGATTGTGCGCCAGAGGATAGGAGAGAGAGAGAGTCGGTGGGAGGGAAAAAATAAAACTTTTCTTGCCGCTGGGAGCGCTGTAATTATTGTTGGGTAGTTACCTGTGGGCTGTTGGTGTGGTGGGTGTTTGTGCGATTGTTGCCTCGGGGGGCTGTTGTGAATGTGTTTCATTGAGAAAATCTCCTACTGGGGTTACTGGTCTTCTTTTTCAAATCTTATCGCGCGAAATGTGTGTGACGCGGAGTTAATATGATCGCAAGGACAACTTACCGTAGTGATTGATTAGTATGCAGTGTGTGTTGATTATTATTTTTATTTGAACTTGGAAATTATGCAAGTGGATTTAGGAGATTCGCAACTTGAGTATTGTTCCTCTTCGCATTTAAGGTAATCGATGTGCCCATTTGATTTATAACTCTGATTATTGTTTTTTTTAATCTCAGATTGTGATACCACATACTTATCATTAATAGATACTTTTGAACTTGATTTGAGTATGATTTAATTGAGTATACATTTGATGACAATAGTCCCTTTCTTTCATATCGGCGAAGTTAAATTTATTTATCAATTGAATGTGGAGTACTGCAAGGAGAACTTTCTTTCCATTATGTAATATTTCGTACTGCAGACCTTGAATAACGTTTATAGATATAGATGATTACGAGTATTATGAACTTTTACATACAGTTGGATTATTCTATTATAAATATTCGCCATGGCTTACTTTGTTATTATTCTGCTTACTATGAAGGAGCCTTATTTTTAATTTGTAATTGGTTATACAACATTTTCGAGATTTTGATTGTTTGATGGAAACGAGTTTAGAGCTTCATCACACTGATCATAGTGTCATAAGCAGTAGTTACTTTAATGTGTTTGATTGAAGGAATTCTACAATTTACGTGTAATACATTCTGTACGTATTTGCTTCAGAGGAAAAATAACCATATTTCCATAATTTTTTTAAATGTAAAAAAAAAAACTCTTTACAAGTACCGGTATCATAATTATGAATAAAAAACTTAATCACAATTGTATATCCATACCTATTAAACAAACAATTGAATCAGTTTAGGTTAATAACCGTATTATAAATGGCAAAAAGTGTCTTGTTCATTCTAAAACATGTATCGTTTCACGTCAAGAGACGGCCTTGCTTTCGTGTAATGAGAAACATCTGTAATATAAACAACTTTTCGCTAACAGCTGAGTACTCCTTTATAATACTGACCAACGGAATTTATCTCATATTATTTTATGGTTAAGGTATATTATTGAAAATACTCTAACAATGTAAATTATGTTGAAAGAGAGTTTATGCTACCGACACTGATTCAGTGAAACGATTTTTACTGTTTCCATTTAAATGTGTGTCGTGGAGTGAGTACAGAAGAAAGCAGTTTGATGCCTTTAAGAAAATAAATATTCGTAACCATGAACCAAAAGTGTCATGGCATGAATAATCACAATACTTCCTAGAATAAAATGGTCAATATTTTGATGAAAAGCACAACTTAACCGACAATGTTTACTTTTATTTAATAGTAAACTGAGCACATGTTGACATAATTTGATCCCAGGAAATAGGTCTATTAAGTTGCTGTCTTTCCAAGGACATATTTCGTTTAGCAGGGTATCATAAGTACCCCCCTCAAGAGCTCATTAATTAGATTATTCAGAATAACAAGTTAGTTTATTTGAAAATGTAATAAAATCTTTTTTACATTAGCAAAATGTTGCATTTACCACAGTGATTTGACTGTTTTTAGCATTGATATCGAAGCGGAAGGAAATAAGATTTGCAGGAAGATAATGTCTGCCTCCCCCCCTCCTCCGCCTCCCCGTTTATCTCCTGTAGCAATCCATCCATTTTGACACAATTTTCAGATTATCTTACGGTGAAAAAGTCGACCTAGTAAATCAAAATTTTCAGGATTATAATACGACTAATACAATTTTTAAGTAACCATAATTATTATATTTAACTGACATATAGAGCAACTTTTCCTCATTACAACAGTTTTACTCATATCTGATAAAAATTGCGCCTTCGTCAAGTCAAAGCATCTTGTCACCTATGTAAATGTTTTTGATGGGCATTTAATCATGACCATCGTCATATCAACTACGTCATCAAATTGTCAGTTACCCTATAGAGCTTCATTCATTGAAATGATAACGCAGAAATAGGAGGACACCATATCCAACTTGTTCAGCGGATGTCGGTCCGTCGATCACTACAATTTGACAAACACCCCTTGTTTTCACTGATCCTTCTATTTGCTTCTCTTTAGTGTACCATTCAGGGTTTAATACGTCTTGAAAGTTTCAATGCACCTCTCGATTCCATATTTATGACTACTGTCCTAAAAAGTATAAGGAATATGAAGCCCTTGACAATCGTCCCTAAAATGTCATATCATTATTCAACCCCTTAAGCCTTAGAAAAGTTGTTTAACGTCATAACTTTGAGTGATTCGTTTCTGGATTATAAAAAGAAATACAAATTCAATTCTTCCTTCCAAAAATCAGAGAAAATTCTCTCAAACAACATCTACAGCACATAAAAATTTCCAAAGTCACCTCGAGACTTCGATTCAATAAGCGGGCACAAAATGTGCAATTTTTAACGGATACTGTCTTCAGTAGAGCCGTTGTAAAGAGAAAGAGTTAGCCTACTCTATGTGCGCAATTTCATCTAAATATGTCAACTAATAAAATAACTATCTTCAGTTTTATATAACTTTCGGTAAACCCTTCGAAGTAGAATATATATGACAAGATTGCAGTCAAAACAGACACTATGTTTCGAAGTTGTATATTCAAACATTTGAAATTGTTTATGTAAGCAAATTATTTCCGAAGCCACTGAGTGCATTTCAATCACGTTTTTAGGAATATGATAGTACGGAATAATTATCATAAAAATTCTGTAGTCAAAACAGACTTATAGAAATATTTTAACCTATTTGGTTTCGAAACCTCTTTTCGGAGTTTAATGAAATGTTAAATTAATGTTTAGAATTTAATAGTATTTATGTTACTCCCGTTTTACAATCAAAAGTAACATAGGTTTCACATTTGGAATTTCCATCTTCAAACACTTGAAATTGTCAATGTGCGCAGCAGTGTATTTATTGTTTTATTTGCGAAATCACTTCAAGAATTTGATCAAATTATCAGGACAGTCAATCAAACTCAACCTGGATTTTGAATTTTTGCAATTTTCGATTTGTAGAGGAAATAAAGGAAGTGAAAGGGTTGCTCACTTCCAAAAAAAAAGTGTACACCGTACTGCGGTGGTACTGCAGACTTAGGTGTATACCGTAGAACGGAATTGTACTGCCCCTAGGTGAAAGTCAGGTGTCACATAAAACCTGATATATGGAAACCGAAATACACCTTCAAGGAAACATACTAAAATTTCTGATGTTTTATGGTCATTTCCGTCAATCTTTATGCATTTTTTTTTTTTACTTTCCTTTCGTTTGAATTATTCTCCAACACGAAGTATAATAGCTTTTCCTCTTCAAGTCAAATCTTTTCAAGTAGGTGATTGGTTATTATTTCGGAATTAACTGGTTAGCTAAGTTAAATTTAATAGAGAAACTTCCACTAAGTTCAGAAATGACCTGATTATGAAATTTGTTTCTGGAAAAGTAGATGATAATAGATAAAAAGGAACGAAATGGTTCGAAGCTACGACATACTTCAAAGTTAGGAAAACGCCTTCATAAAACAGAAAGAAACCAATAACAATATCGTTATTTTTCTTAAGTGGATAAGTGCACTATTATACTGTTATTATGGTACCTCTTCCCGTAATGAAGAGTGTAGCTCCGAAACAGTTCCATTCGGCTCCATTCGTTAAATTTTTTTTCTGGGAATAATAAACAATATAAGTGAAGTTTTTTTATTTTTATACATTATTATTGTTTATTTTATTATTTAGGACATACATGTAGATAATAGTCTCCTATTATTTCACATGGGCGAGGGACAGCTCTGTTTCCCTGTCATATAAACTAATACAATTCTAGCGAACTTTAGAAATACATTGATTACTTAAAAAACTAAAAGGTCAATTCTTTGAAACTTTGTGTTTAAACTTATATTATGATTTTTATTGAAAATTTTGGATTTATGTGATTCCAAATAAAAGTAAATTGATTTTTGAGTAAATATACGTGAGCATTGTGAACGTGCGGTTCCAAGGTTTCCTTGATGATTTAAGCGTAATTTAATTGTTCCTTAAAAATTTAGCCTGCTAGGGATACTAACTACTAAAGCAATAAATTTTGATCATTACTCACTTTATTCCTTACTTCAGATATGTTCTAAGGCTGCAAGATTTCAAACATTGTAATGATAATGCTGTTTAATGGTATTGGCGATACCCTAGATATCACATTTCATTCGTTTTTTATTATTATTATTTTAGGTTAAAGACTAGAGAAATCAAAAGAAAAGCCATGAAACGGGTAAAAACGACTTTGGGATTAACAAATTGTGAAATAGTGTTCATTTTGTGATATATGTCGAGATTACTGAATAATAGAATTATAAAGCCGTTTTTATACTCGTTTCAATTCTCTTTTGAAGAACTTTATATTAGTTACTAGTACGTATTTATGTGACTAATGTTCGCAAAGTTGTAGAATAATTATTTGTTCGGGATTTCCTCTTAGATTTTATTCTTTGCGATTTTTGTATATCCAACAAATTAGTTCTACCGTAATTCCAAATGCAAGTTTTTCAGATATAAAATTTTTTAAATCATGTTTGAATAATCTTTGAGAACTGAGAGTTTGATTCTTGAGGAGGTTGTTACCCTTAGGTAAAAGAAAAGAGTATAACATGTTGATGTAATGATTTTTTTTACATCTAGCAGAACTGCAGAAATATCTGTAATTAATAAGAGAAAATAAATGGTTAATTCTTTCAGGGAATTTTACATCCATGGTTGGAAATGTAGTCAGAAGATAAAAATGTTTTGTGTAATTATGGGGATAAGGAATAGTGATATAGAAAAAAATGGCAGAAAAATAATATATTTTTATAATATTTTACTATCGAATCTGTTGACCGAAATTTGCTGAATATTGAAACAATAAATGCAATAATAGCTAGAAATAACTAACTGAGAAATAACATATAAATATTAATTTGTTTGAAAGGCAATTTTATTCTGTGTGGTCGAAAAATGTCACCACAGTGGAGTAAAACCTAATTTATTTTGTTTGCTTGTCATCATATATTATAAAAAAATATATATTAAACAGAGTAAAATTTAAATGTATTGCAGTTGCTTCAACAGTATTTCTATTATCAAATGGAAAACAACAATAAGATTGTGTTAATTTTTGTTTGTATATTCAATTACCTGAAGCTTTTGGCAGTTTTTCTAAAATATTTGATTTTTTCTTACCTGTCGTGTATCCATGTGCATAGGCTAACCATTTACATTAACTTGGAAGTTAAAAAAAGACATTGTTTTAAAATCAAATAAATCACTTGAAAGGTTATTGTACAAATTTATTGAAAATGCTGAACTTGCTGACTTATCAACTAGCAAATTCACTCTAGAGATCCTCCGATACTCTTAGTAGTCCATAATTATGAAAAAATGTAAATGTAAAAATTATGTGAACTAGAAGAGTTAATCTTTGTCAAGTTGAAGTTGATTATAGCTCGTTCATAATACTGTAATGATAATATGAATGCACATGCAGTATGTGTATAAGAGAAAAAGGTTTAGAAAGATTACACATTCTTGGAACAGTTGTGTTACCATACTTTAGAACTTTACATTGTTATCTAATTTAGTAATTTTATTATTAATATTTTAAGTTACATCCAGTTATGAGTTGGACATTCAAAATTCATTATTCATGAAGGATATCAATTTAGAGAATATTTTCTGACATAATGAAGATAATACCGTAACTTGATTTAGAAACCATTGAAACGAGAAACTTGTTTTCTTCCTGCAAATATATAGTTTTATAACAATTCAAGCCAAACTGGCTGTTCACAAACTGTTATTTCAAAGATTATTTAGAAATTCTGAGGTATATTTTAGTTAATCATTGCTAATAAATATCAAAATAAGATATTGTTCAAAAAATATTTTTCAGTCATGTTGTTGCTGGTTTGCCTGAAAAATTTCAAATTTTTAATGTTATACTATTGGTGACAACTTTTATTTAGGATACCGTTTAGTTATAAGGCCGTAATACGGCTCAGATTATTATAAAACCATATATTTTCAGAAACAGAACAAGATTCTTTTTCTGTTGTTTTTTTAATCCAGTTTCTGGTTATAAAGTTTCAGAAAATATTTCATTTGCAAAAGGTGCCATTTTTTTACCCATCCTGTATTACCTTTTATAATTATGTATATATTTAAGCTAACAAAGTTTTATGAGAAAGATATTAAAAAGTGAATAAATAAATAAATAATGTTTTTCTCTGTTTGTTCATAGGCGATTGATGCGCCCCTGCATCCCATGATGTGGGCAGGCGATGGCTGATCTGCCTTCCACCCAACCCTCTTCCGCCATGCAGCTATTTTATGAGCTGAAAAACAAGTTCCCTGCTATTCCTGATGCCATTGTTAACCAGTGCATACAGCAGGTGAGACAATACATTATTGAGGTTATGCAAGATTAATTGCTGTATCACTATTAAAAGTGACAACAAAGGGGAATAACATGATGCTTCTTATTTTAGATTGAACCCTTGGGTCCTATTCAGTCCAAATTGAAATATGAAGTTATTTTTGAACAACCAAATTTAAATAAAAAAATAGCAATTTTTGTCAATACCTGAACAGAGCATACTTAAAATAATTCAGTAATTGTTGGACAGAGACAGAATAACTTCGGCTAGATATAACTTCGGCTGTAAAAATGTTCTGAAATGCAATGGAAGGTATGCCAGAAGTGCATTGTTGTAGACGGTGTCATTTGCCTCCTCAAGTTTGTGTTTTGTAAAAAAGAGAAAATTACCCCAAAAATAATTCAATTCCATTATAAATAGTATTATTTTTGGAGTAGCAAATTTAATTGAAACAGAATTTTTAGCTTCTATAAAACTGACTGAGAGAACTTTTTTTTTTCAAGTGTCTCATTTCATTTTCAAATTCAATCAGCACAGGTTCACTGCTCTGTAAAGTAAACATATATTAGTGTTGTCCTTTGTGCTCATAGATACTGTATTGATATCAAGCAAGGTTTAATCAATATTTGTTAACCATGTTGATAGAAAATGCTGGAAGAAACATTCAACTTGTCCATTTTTCTTGTGTTTTTCAAGAATATAATTATGATATATATTGCCAGCCAGTTAGCAAGATTCTATTCTGTCTTTTTTGTATGAATTAGCTATATCTTTTCCAACTAATGATTTATTCCCACTATAAACTTGTAATTTGAAATCACAGTGACAGTGTGTAACTGGTAATATTAATTTGGACAAGATAAATTGTGAACATAAATACTTATTATTAAATAGATAAAAACTAAGACCGTTCATTTTAATGCTACTGTAAAGTAAGAACAATTATTTACTTTTTTCAGTTATTTCAGGTTAATATTTCATTTCCATAAACCTACCATTCTTCGAATTTACTGTATTTACTTTTCTTCATACACCATAAGGTTACTGAACCTTAGTGCAAGACAACATCCATAAGTTTAAAAACTACACAAAATTCTTTCATAACCTAACCATACATACATTTTTATGCTCTCAGCATACACCTAAACCACTGCAGCTTGTTGAATTATTATTTATTTTGCAGTTTTAGTACAACTATTTGGCAAGTATGGGATGGTTTGAATTTCGTCTTTTTCATTTTTTTTCTTCATAATTTGGTATTTGGCTGAGAAATATTTTTTATTTGGTTGAACTCCAAGTAATAGTTGGTCTGACAGGATAGAAAATTCTACTTTCTTTTTTTTCAATCTAAAATAGTTTGAATATTTTGTTGTAAAACTTGATACATAGTTTGGATAGGTGTACCTTGAGACAGTTTTTTCTTCTTTCATCATTGTAGTTCATATGAAATTCCAGATTATAATGGTTTTGAAATCTCTTTCATTTTTCAAATGCCACTATAATTTTATTTAAACTAAAACATGTTGTTTATATAATGTTGGCAAAATTTTATTCAATTTTGAAAAATAAATAAGCGGAGATACATAATAAATAAGCAGAGATATATAATAGTACTAAATTAAGACCTGTTCTCAAATGTTCAAATTTCATCTTAAAAGAAGAAAACATCTTAAAAGAACATTTCATCTTAAAAGAAGAAGAGAAGGTTTAGCAGAAATTTACTATTTGATATATCAGATTTATAATTGTCAATTGATCTATTTTGATACTGATAATTAAATTAGAAAGTATGGAACTATTCATTTTAGCAGAAGGAATGTGAATTTGAAAAGACAATAGGCATAATATTTTATTGAAATAATAGCATTTTGTAGGCCTATATTGTTGTCTTCTTGTTGTGATTTTACCTTTGAAGGGAAAATAAATAAAAACATAGTTTATCATGGAATCACAGTTTAATAATTATTAGTAATAACCTGTAGCTTTATAACATAAAGTTTATAACATAAACCTTTCAATCTGTACAAGTATCATTTTAATATGGTATATGAATTATAAATACCCATTTCCAATAAAAAAAAAATAACGTACTGATAAAAATAAAAAAACAGGAAAAATAAAAATAACATTTGTAGGAAACTACTATTGTTTGGGTAACAAGTGTTCATATGGTTCACAGCAGTTAATTGTTTTATTTTCACATAATTATATTTGCATCAATTTTAGAAAGGCACTTTACTCTTACTAAATAAAAAAAAAATTTATCACATTGTATAAAATCTTATCAGCATTATGTAGGCTACTACAAAAGCAAACAAAGTGTTCAATCTTTTGGGCATTATTTTGTGTATAAGTCCCATACTGCTTTCAGTATATTTCAGTAGAAATTGCTGTTAATACATATGGTGACCATTCTGCACAATCTTATATTTACTCCAAATTTCAAGACAGAAACCTAAAAATTAAATTTATCAATCTGATATTGTTAATTTACTGTGTTAAAGGGAGTCTTATAAATGTAATTAAATATTTATGAAGTATGCGCTCTGTATATTTCATGTACTACTTCTTAAAAAGTGAGACTTGTACATCAATTGTACATTTACATAATACAAGCTTTTTAAAAAGTATTCCTTCAATGCATAGGTCTCATGAGTCAGTGATCTTACTTTGTTTCATGTTTGCACTTTTTTACTGACATTTTAATGAAACTGTACTCACTGTATTATAAAATCATTATAATCCTCACAATGTACTATTTTCAGTACTATTAATTATGTTGTTATTTTTTTAGAAAACTATTTTTTATATTTATTTAATTTTTTTTTAATAAGTTGTATACACTATGTGTATTTTTCTGCTACTTTTTTGCATGTGCTGGGCTGATGGTCTCTACATACACCAATAAATATATATTCTATTCATTCATTCATTTGTAGTATATTCAATCACAAGATTCATTTGTAGTATATTCAATCACAAGGGGTTTGAGAAAAGGGGCCATGTAGTTTTACCAGTTCTTATGCCATTGTATGAATGAAACTATATTTGATGTGGTTAAACCACTATAATGCCAAAATCCTTGAATTTTGAAAACCCAAAGTTATTTTTTTTCACACCTGTTTTCATAATACTAACCATGAATTCCTTTCTGTTTCAGAATGCTCATGATCCAGGTCGTTGTGAGTTATTTCTGCATGAAAGGAATGAATTTCTCCAAACACAATTTACTGAAGGAGGTGATAATAATGAGAGGGTACAGAGGAGTTGGGAATCACCACATACACCTCAACAACAAAGTTCCATTAATATGTTCGTTGGAACAGCACATATGCAGGTGGGTTTTATACTTTTTGGTAAAAAGTTATTTTTCTAGTGAATACTGATATATTTTGGAGTAATTTAAACGCTGATACTACCTTCAAAACGTGTAATATTTTGTTAATTATACATTAACATCATCAGATAAAAAGTTTCAATTTTCATAAACAAAGATCTTTCAACTTTCATAAATAATCTAATTTTGTAAAACTTTTTGTCTGATGATGTTAATGTATGTTTAACGAAATATTACACATTTTGAAAGCAGTATACGTGTTTAAATTACTCGATAATATATCAGTTTTCTACTAGAAATATGACACCAGCAAGAAGTTTCCCATTGGCCTTTACAATCAGTACAAAGTAAATATTTCCAAAATAAACAATGTTTATAAGATATTAAATTTAAGTAGTAACAAGAACTTTGTAACGATATATAAACAAGCATTGAATTAATATAATATTGAAATAGTATTTACGCATGGTGAGGAAAGAATAAAGTTTCTATTTATTGCTGACATAAGAAAGAAAGTTGAAAATATCTCAACACAGTTGAAAATATCTCAACACAAACATTCAAATCTGCAATGTTCATAGGAAGTTGCAGTAAATAAGTTGAAAACATCAATTGCTATCGTGCATAATTATGTTCAACGTTTAATTAAATTTATTTGAAAACTGTAGTTGACATATGAGAAGTTATGAAAATTCTGCACTTACTTGTTGTAGCCTACATGTACATATTTCATTTTTCTCTGAAGAAGATGAAAAAATAATAAAATACCTGTAACAAAATTATGTAACCTCACTCCATTCAAATTTACATGGACAAAATTTTATTATAGTACCATATGTCTAAGGTTCATTCCACCTAAAGAAACGTGTAGAAAATAGTAAAATTAAACCCTGTAGAGGGCCTGATCACTTTTAGTGATGGTGGTACTGCATCTAGTATCACTCTTGGTTATCTGGACCCTTTAAAGTCAAAGGGCTCCAGATTAATCAAGGAACCATAATGAATATCACATGTTTCTTTAAGTGGAATAGACAATAGAGTATAAATGGTTGTGACTTCATATGCCTATTTAGTATTTCTATTAAAAAAAACTTATTTAAATTCAAAATTATTCTTTTGTTCAAGAGTTTGGCTATTGTCACAAAGTGATATTCTGTAGATGTAAATAATGCATATATTAGTTTTGATAGAAATTATATAAATGTCATTGCTAACTCCTCATTTCATCTTAAAAGAAGTATGGAGACGAAATGTAAATTAAACAGCTAGCTATAAGTGTCACGTAAAAAACTATATATATGGTAGGGTAATGTTTGATTATTATGCAAATGAAGCTATCTGTAAATATACTGTAGTCAACATAAAGTATGGTAGTTTTGTTGTTTCCTTTTCAGTAAATGCAAGATAATGTTCAACACTAAAATATTGAATGTTGATGAGATTTCATATGTAAAATGGGTTAATGTTGTTTCTATAATGAAATTGTATTTTATAGAGTAGTACATTCAATAAATTGCATAAGAACTAGAGACTATAGCAAATGGCAGATTTTTGAACTAGTCTGTGGTGTTTAAAGGGGTTTGAGAAAAGGGGCAGTATAGTTTTGCAAGAATTTATGGCACTGGAATGTATTGAAACTATATTTATTTGAAGTGGTTAAACCACTGTATTTACAACACTGGTTGTTTTCATTTTTTTTACTGAAATATTACTCTTATAGCATGAAATAAGTAAGAACTCCTAAAGAACTACAACATATTGTAGAATAAAAAAAAATCTCTTAAAAGTATTTTTTTTATCATTCTGAAAAATGTCATTTCTTTTTCTCCACAACTCTTATTGCAATTAAAGTTTTCAGGCATCAGTGTAACTCTGCCATTGTATCAATTAAAAAAAAGCTTCAGTATATATAAACTGTCCTTATTGTGTTAATTAAAGCAATACCATTGTAGAAACATTTGGATATTGTCTACAAATATACAACTACAAACATATTTTACAGACAATACCTACAGATAAGCATTGTTGACTTTGCAGGGTTGTACAGTTATTGTATTTATAAGGAAACAAATAAATGACATTTAAAAAAAAGCTAATTATTCTTTCATCCTTGAAATTTCAGGAACCAACATCCGCCCCAATACTAAGTAGTAGCAGTAGTCTTACACCATCATACTATTTAAGAGGATCAAGTTATACAGAAACTCCAATGGGGGTAGAAGAGACAAGATATGATCCACAAAGTCATCTCTTCTATAATATACACAACAGTACAACATCCATTGGAAGTACAGGAATATCACCTTCAACATATTCCAGTGCTGCTGGTTTACCACCTCAGCCACCAAGAAGACATAAAGCTACTTTACAGGTAATTCATAGGAGAATACAAGAGTTAATGGTTTGGGTAGGGGAGCTGGATTTAAAACACATTTGCAAGTTTATGGATGGAGAAGGATTTTAAATTGGGGAGTATTTTATAATGGAAATTTGGTTTGTTAGTTTCAAGAAGTAGATATGTATTTTTAGGTTCTGTCTTATTATTAAAGTAGGAGTTAATAGCAAAAGTATATTGTTGCAGTCAAAATGGAAGAAATCAAGGATTTTTTTCATTTTTTTTTGTGTGTGTAGTTTAAAACATGACATTTAAAACTATCTCAAAACTTAATTTATCACTGCTTTTATTGATATCTACATTATGTTAGTCCGAAATTTAGTTTATCTAGACTCATCAATCTGATATACGAAACAGTTTCTTTTGTTATTATGATTTAAAATACCTCGTAAGTCTATGATATAATATTTTCTTATTGCATAATATAATTACTGTATTTTTAATTACCAGTACTTAAATATAATATAAAAATGTTCAAATAGTAACGTAAGAATTTGAAACAGTTAAGCTTTCAAATTTCTCTACAGTTAAACTTTACTTTCGTTAAAAATACAGAAATCAATTCAAAATAAAATAGACTATTCTTTTAAGGCAATATGTTCTATTATAATGTTTTGTAGACCTGTATATCTTGTCAGTCTTGTTTTTGTTATATACATGATCATGTTGTTTTATTATTTTATTAATATGGTAGGTTTGATAATATACTAAATTTTGATGTAGCTCGATTATCAGAATGCCTCAATGAGACAATATTTAACATTCTTGTTCTAAACATAATCAATTTAGAACTAAACAAAATGAATGATTCAAAATCATATGTAATAAATACCCAATAATGTAACATTTGTGGGTTTTTTAACATTACTAACCACCATCGTTTTGTCCAAATCTAACACCAAAACCATAAGACTGTATAACCTCACTTAACTTGAAGTGTGCATTAAATCCAGTTTGTTGGTCTAGTTATAAATTGCATCAATCCACACTGCACCCATAGAATAGTTAACTCTACACTGCACCCATAGATTAGTTAATTCTTGAGCACGTTTAAAGGCTTTCTCACATTCTATTGACTTTTGTTTTTTGCATTACCTTTTTCTTTTTGGGGGGTGTTTCCTTAAAGGTGGAACCATCTAGGCCCTTTTTATTGCCACCAGTTACTGTACCTGGGACACCTCAACGTCCATATACATCAGTCAACTTAACTTTAAGACCAGCTAGTTCACAACCTCAACCACCTATTGATATTCAGGTAGGTTAGGTCAACATTTGATAGGTTTCAATTAAGTTTGAAAAAATATATTCAGTTAGAGACAAAAAGTTATTTAATTTTTTTTTCTTTTTTCTTAAATGTGTAAAACTTAGTTTTAAAGGAGATTATAATATATGAAATTGTTTTTACCACAATATTGATAGATAACTTTTAAAGACTTAGCAACTATTAATTGTGCTCTGAAAATTTAAAATTATAATGTGATTTCTGAAATTCTTCAATTGCAGTCATATTCACTCAATTCAATTTATTGACTGCTAAAACGAGATGTAATCCCTTTTACATTAACAATGACAAATGTGCATTATTGCACTGGAATTATAATAATGAATATCCACAGAAAATAACAGTTTGTTTATATAATTGGATACACAAATATGAATAATTATGTATAATGTGGTAGTATACAAATAATATAAAAACAGAAAGTTACTTTAGAAATAAATTACATCATTGTAGTCTACGGCATTTAAAAGATTGAAGAAATCAATTGCCGTGTAAGTTCTGTTTTCAAAAATATCGTGAAAATTTACGTCGTTCTTTAATGCATTAAATATTATTTGTCCACTAAACACTGGATCGTGATTGCCATATACAGATGTCTGTAAAGATTTTCTGATGAGTTTGCTTTCTTAACCAGAATTTTGAAAATTTATACCACCTCAATCACGTTATCAACTATTTTTCTTTTAAATTGATATGACCAGAAAATTGAAAATATATTATGTTTCATCATTCTAATAATGTTAACCAATTCTTACTGGACTAATCTAAAGCGTATATGGTTTCATCTAGAATTTTTCGCGCGGGCAGGGTGTGTTCAGGTTAAACTAAAGTGGGCACATTTTTACGTAATAACAAATTGCCAGGGCACGTAAAATGAACGAATAAACGTTTCTTTGAGATTTTTAACATTTCTTCTACATATTTAGACCGATTTAAATGATTTATGCGCCATTGGAAAGATCTCGTTGAGACCTTTAAAAGATGTATACAACGACTATTTGTCGTAAGTGTTTTTGCAAGTAAACGGCTTTGAAACCTGAGTGTGATTATTATAGCACAATAAGGGCGCACTAAAAACAGGTAGGGCGCCTAAGAGGTTGGCAGGGCGCCCTAGTGGTAGGGCAGGGTGCTGCGCTCTTCTAAAACGCTGTAGATGAGACACTAAAAGCATAGACTAGTAATGTCATTTTCTATCTTCGCAATTTATACTGTATAAACCGGCCCTGGTTTCTTGGTGTATAAGAAACGGAATAATACAGGAAATCTACTATTATACATTTCTCCCTTTTACATTCTATCCCTGAGAACAAGAAATAGGATGAAACTTGGAGTATATACATTTACAGGTTTTAGCAGCAAAGCCCTATAATATGAAAGCTGCAGATTTTCCTCAATCTCAGAAACTAGGTTACAGAAGTATTATAGACGAGCTAGAAAGTCGTGCGTAATATGAAAACTTTGTATGTAAGGTGTATACTGTTGTCCTATATATACTGAAGTTGTGCACAGTATAGTACATGTTGTTCAAAGAGCAGGAATTGTCAATATTTGATGTTTTTTTAATCTAGCAAAACAGACTTCGAAG
>JAQIWE010000535.1:0-21444 GCA_034698565.1 Campodea plusiochaeta | reverse complement strand
GAAAGTTAGATAGATGCGATTAGGCTCCCTGCTGATAAAGGGGGGATAGAAAATTGTTTGTATGGCAAACTGGGACCCCATGCGGTAAAAATTTACAGGTTTAACTTTATTAGATTCCCGGTAGGTCCGGTACTGATGGTAATTTGCCTTTATAAGTGATAGTTAGAAGCCGATAAGCAAAAGGTCAATAACAGAGAATCAAATCAAAGTTTTTTTTTTTTTTGTAGTTTTACATAGTTTTAAAAGATCTAAAAGTAACAAAACGTAAAAAAAAATACTGTATGTAAATGAAATGATTCTGAACTAACTATATGCATTAGGGAAAAAAACGGCTCAAGTGGGAATCGAACTCACGGCCTGTACATTTTTCGCCATGCCTAAAAGTTATGTATTAAAATGGACATAATATTCAAATTGTAAATACTGATGGACATATGTTCAAATTGTACATACTGATGGACATATGTTCAAATTGTACATACTGATGGACATTAATTGAAATCGTTTGAATGACTTATATCATGATTGTCACTTTCCCACATCTATAGTCGTAATTAAACTATGAGAACTTGTGTAAATAGTTCATTTTAAAATTAAAATTGAAATTCCAAAAGATTCAGTTAACGAAACGCTATTTTCATGTCATAAAAGTTTCTATATTTTAGCTGTTCACAGTCGCCTACGGACACGTAAGAAATTGACCTATCGTTTATTCTGCTGTTAATATAATGTCATCTGAAAAACCGCGCAGTATCTGACAGCATCCAATTCTGAAACCATCAGAAAACAAGTGGTCTCAATTAAAGACCGAAGAGATTTATTTTCTCAGGAGAGCGAATGAAAAGAGGGCGCTTGTTTTCCAATATAAAAGAAGTCACAGGGGATTTTGGAACATGTGTACCAACCTATTATGTTTTTGTTTCTTCTTCACTACTTGATCGTGATATAGACTATAAGTTTGGTTAAGAGTAGCGATGTCAGGATCAGTGTTGAATTCCAAACTAATATTATATATTATAAAAAAAAATGATACAATATTTTATAATAGGAAAATGTGATTTATTGTTAAAAGAAGTGAATTTATCTGGGCGAAAGATGCTAATGAATACTCTTCGACTGAAATTTATGATAGATTAATCAACTTTGGCAAGAAGCAAATTACATTATTTGTGGCATAGTAATAAATTTTACGATGTTACGAAATTCATTTTGTGTACAATGTTATATTATCATAATTTATTTACTACTGTATACATATGATCTTGTAATAATGGTCCATCGATTACGTTTACTTGTATAATTATGTTTATACTACATTACGAGGACCTATCAAAAAGTTCCCGGAATGATCCCTGTATTCCAAAACAGGATTAAATAAATAAAATAAAAACTGTTGCATGGAGCTTCTTAATTAGCTATCTGAGAACACCCTGATAAAATTTGATGATGCTAATCTACACCGTTGCCTTATGGTATTGCTTAGAGTGCGAGGAGTAAAACTGCTTTGTCATCATAAAATAATGCTATTCTGGCATCATTTTTGAACGAAATTCTACTGATAACTTGGTAAATTTGTGACAGAAAAATTTAAGCCTCCAAAGAAAGCCTCTGAAGATATAGTATTAAACAAATCGAGTGTGTGTGAGTCGCATAATCACTTTACAAATGGCAGAGTCTCCTTGGAAAAGGACGGCAGAATTTGGTCACCGTCGATGAGATTTATTGAGTAAAATCTATTAAGTATTCGTTGCAATAATTCGAAATAGAGGAAAATAATTCATTATTTGTGATGCTTAATTTATGGTTTTATAATATTCACATGCATTTTGAGTGATATTCATTAACAATGATCTGGAAAATTGCAAGACAAAACTAGACGTAGAAAAAGTAATAACTCATTGTCACGTGCATGTTCATTATTTTAGTGAGTTTTCAGAATAAATTAACTACTAACTGTAAGCAACACCCAAAATTATAGGAAGTTGTGGTCATTGACTTTATCTTAATTCTGATAAAAAAAATGAACCAAAGTAGAGTCATTTTGTTACAGAATATTGCAGTGAAGGGGCTATAACACATTGAGAAAACTATAGGAAGAAAAGGGGATAATAAACACACTTGGGGGAGCTGTACAATCTTTAAATTAAGTGAATAGTTTCACAAGAGCATACTTTTGAAGGGAAACATGCAGAGGTGACATAAGCAATGCAAAATTTTCTGTAATAAGATCATTCCGAGTACTTTTTAATAGGTCCTCGTAGCCATGTAATTAAATTCAACTATGTTGATTCATATCTTATGTAATGTTATAGCTGTTGTATTATGTTAAATAATTTTTATGCCTATGGTACCTTATTATGCAAACATGACTATTTTGTTGGCAGCATAATATTATTCATTGTGATAACAGATAATTTGCTATATATGTTTTACTGAGAAATTTATGACTCCAATCGTTTTCTGCAATCGAAGTATCAAGTGTAGAACGTTAAAATACTCTTCTAAAATTCTTCCCTTATATTGATATAACACTATACTTCATGATACCAGAAAATAAAATATCCGTAAATTTGTATCTTTCACATAAGTCAGTAATTTAGATACAAACATGTACCCCAAATCCAATAAATTAAGTTAATAAAATGTGACAACAATGTAAAATCAGTAAAACGTTTTTCAATTTCATCCAGCACCCTTAATAACAGACAATGTTAAAATCATACAATAAATATATAGTTATTTATACAGTATTTTTTCGAAGGATCAATGACCATTTATAATTATCTCGGTTTCAAAAACATATAAAAAAACTGTAATTGAATCCTTTAGTTGATTCAGCACTCATAAAAGTAATCACGTCATAACCTTAAATTGCCTGCATTATAAAACATATTTATCAAAACTGTTATTGATCTGAAATATAGCACAGATCTCTTTCGTAACTGACATACCAGATAATGATAATCGAGTATTGATACCATATTGTCGTTTACCGGAGAAGATTGATATTGCAAATCAAATAAAGCATCACCAGCAAAATGCGATATAGAAATATGATTATAGCGGAATTTAAAAGTTATTATTTGTAGACAGAAAAAATATCCATCACTGAAAGTTGGCATCACTGTTTAAACTCAATGTAACACGCAAGAGTTTTCTCTCTTCCCAATACTACAATGTATCTTTTCATTGGTTAGTTCCCTTGAGTATATGGCTTACATCAACTTCTGGGAAGTAGAATCCAAAGTTTAGAAAAAAATGGATGACCTTTTTCTTTGGCGCTATACGCGACAGCAAACGTTGCCAACGTCAATATAGTAGTATAGATGAGGTCATTCCTAAAATATCCATCGAAATTATTATTATGCTCCATTGAATTTCTTAGAAGAGTAATCGCTAAAATACATTTTATTGGCTTGTATTTCCAGAGAAACATATTTTCTGGAGATATAGTTTTTTCTGGATAAGTATTTAAGAATATTACTTTGTCTCATAGAGTTAGTATTGAGTTGTATATGGTAAAAACAAAAAACAAAATTCCGCTTTGTTCAACAGTAATTTGAAATGGAGACATGCAATGCCATTCATTGTATTTTATTTCATCACATCTCAGTAATTGTTTACGGGCACTGAACTGAAGGTTTCCGGGTAAAATAGACATAGAGAAAGTATGTGAAATGTGATTCCAGCATATTTTATATTTCTCCATGTGTTTTAGATAATTCTATTAGTATCATGATGGTTTAAATCACCTGAAATAGTGAAATCGGTATCGTGTGGATTTCGATCGGCAATAATAAATACGCCAATGGCGACCATCAAGATGAGGTCAAAATAATTATTTTTAATTCCCCGTTTTGTAAGCATAAAACTATTCATGCAAGACTTTGTATATATGAACATAAGAAATACCTTTGGTTTTGAACCGTTAAAATAATTTACTTTGCCGAAACTGTCGTATATAATAAACTTTATGTAGCGATGATATAGAAATATGAATATTAATGAAACATGAACTACACAATCTCAACTACACACAGAACTACACAGTCTCAGTAAAATCAAAGTAGGTATAGAATTTAGTATACATGGTGTAGTAAAATACTATAATTATGTACAATCTGTTTATATACTGATTTATTTTTCTTGGCTATAGAGCAATTTTAATTAATATTTGGAAATAAAGAACAAAAACATCGATATATTTTGATTTCTGTACAAAAAAACTGTTGAATTAGTGTCTCGTGTAGATATGAAATTTAATGAAAATCATAGCTAGTCTCTTATGGCCAAAAAGTGTCACCAATTTTCAAACCGCTATTTCTAAAAAAACTATGGCAACTATATTCGTGAAATAAAAAGTAATTTAAAGCGGCGAAATATATATTTACTAAAATAAATGCCAGATTACGGTCGTTACGGCCTTTTATTTTTTTTAATTGAGTCTGTTAACATATAAAAAATGCTGGGCCGGTAATTCGATTTTTTTTTTCGTCTTCGTATTGCACCCGAAGGAACTGCAGTAACAAAACAAAAGTTAGTTAATAACGCAAAAGTTAAAACTTGATTTTCACTATAATTACCATTCTCACTAAAAAATAAGCTCAGGAAATCAAGAACTGCAGGTGTAACCTCCCCTCTTCAAAGACATTTCAAATCTCTGAGGAGAGTGGATGAAGGAATTTGATACAATGCTCTGATTGGTGCTTCAAAACCAAGAAGGAGACGGATGTTATTTAAAATGAAAACACCGTGACCACCTTGTAAAATATTTATAATAGTTGAATGTTGAAATGTCATATTATTTCGGCTAGCAATGAGCAAATAAATATGAATGAGACAGAACTGCGATTTCTTTTGCAATGGCTGACCCAGTCGGAAATATATACTATAATAATAAAATATTCGGCGCCAACTGGGCGATGGAGAATTTTTTGTCATAAAGCATTTATTTATTTTTTGTGTTATTATTATAAGAGCTTCAGAACTGAACTTTATATTAATGATGTCGAATAACGTACTGGTAATACTATAATAATACGCTTATAGAAAGAAGTAAACTCCGCATTGAGAAAAAATAAAAAATATGAGACTTTCTTTTCTGCTATATTTATAAATTTTAATTCAAAATAAGTTGCAATCATTCTGGGACAATTTTTTTCTTTTTAAATTCTGAAATAGTGAAATTTATACTTGTCCTATTATCCTCGAGCGCAGTTAATTATTATCTGATGAGCAAACGTATCCATTATAAAATAAATATATGTTATCATTCCAACTTATCAAAAAAATCAATCAATCAATAATTAAAAATAAAACAACCAGTAACTGCGTGATCAGAATAAATTTCAACAAACAACTGGTGTAAAGGCCAACGATTTTGATTGGCTTCTCCCAACCAATAAAAACAAAGGTATCGTATAATACCAGTTAAAAGGTCTACTGATGAACCAGAATTCTGCATGCTCGTCGGCTGTTAGTTTTATTGCAGAGGTATAATAAATCATGCGCCCCCTCGCTTTTGTATGGATGTGGAGGGGGTATATGTACGGGCAGACAAAAGTAACAAAGACGTGAAAGTCCCAAGGTACCGAGAAGGACATCTTACTTCATTAACTATAAGTACGTAATTCAACAAATACTTCATAAGAATTAAACAATAATTTTGTATTGAGAGAAAAGATTATAAGGTGATACTTATAGTTGGTCTCCTCTATACAAATAATTTTCTTTACAACTGCACAATAAATTTATGATCTTGCGAAATTAATATATATCCCATATATATTTATGTGCGTCTCATAAAAGATGTTATGAAAATGCTATTCACTAAAGAAACATTAAAATAATAAGTGCTCGTAATAACCAACGTTGCACTCAAATAGTTTTCTAGTTTCTTTGTGATGAAATTTCTTAAATTTAATGCTACTTTACTCGTGGAGCTATAATAATACGTAACAATCAACTTTAAAATATTTTCTGATAAAGAAAATTTGTTCATCACAATGACATTGACATCCTCATATATTTCTGAAGTTTCAGGTAGATCATTAATTAATTGTATTACTGTAGGACTAAAACCTGACGATAATAATAATTGCTATATTATTGATGTTTTTGTTAGATTTTCATTACGGTATAATATGCTTACAGGGAAAATATGAATTGTTAGTTATTATTACGACCAATCAAGTTTCCAAACTCGCATTAGTAACGCACACGGTATCCAATATCCAGCCTTCTGGCGCCAGTCGTTTTTCTTTTATCATAAATTATTCCGTTCTGTTTTAGCATACGGATATAATATGCCGTGCTGTTTCAATTGGGTATAATTGGGTGTAATTATATTCTGAAATACCACAAACACGGCAATGCTCATGTTTCATTGACTTTCATTATACCAGCACCATTTTGTGTTGACATACAAAATGGTTCACAATTTTTTAAATAAAATTTTCCTACAATAAACTGAAGTATATATTATAAGAATTTGTGTTGTACATGAAACTATGGTCGTATATACAAGTAAAGTTAATGAAAATTCAATAAATGCAAATTTTATTGTAGTATTTCCGAATAGGTTGTAGTACAAGTGGCCATAAAATTTCATCTCTTAAATAACTGTTTTAATTACTAATTATTATTATGCAACCTGAATGGCGAAAACTAAAAAGAAGATTGTAATTGAAAAATAAGATTTTTGTGGTTAGTGTTGATCATTCATATATGCGACTTTTTTTTACATAGGGAATTAGGAATAATGTACCGTAAGGTAAGGTAAAAAAATCTGTAGAACTAAGACAAAATATGGTGGTAATAATATTTAAGTTTTACACTGATACGATATTATGACGTGCAAGCAAAAATCTGCGATAATTTTAAAACTGGTAATGAGCACTGAAAAATATTCAGAGATCGTTTACGATAATATAATAATACTTTTGAAAATGTTTAGCCACTGCCACTTTAAACCAGGGACGTCAAATATCAGAGGGAGCGCCGCTCCCCCTAGAAATGGAGATTTCTTTCTTGTCATCGAAGTAAAGAGTAGATAAATGGAACCAATTTTTAAAAACTGACAGAAAATTTTACAATATATAGTAAAAATGGTTTAAAAGAGTCAGTTTTGAGTACAATTTTTCTAAATTTTCTTCGCTCGCGCCAACCATGATGGCGCTTCGTGAATGGTGTTCAGCAAACCTTTATTTTTGTTTCCCCAAAAGCTCTCTCTAGAATCGCTAATGAAAATAAATGGTTTCTAAGTTTAATCTCGCTCCCCCTGACCAAAAGGAGTTCCGGCGTCCCTGCTTTAAACTTACAAAGTCTTTAACTTATTGCTGAAAAAATATTCCTAAGAATAAAGATGAACATATTCTATTATTCATTAAGATATTGGAGAAAGATACATAGCATCGTATTTACTGACGGATTAAATTCGTATAAAAACTGCGACGCAAACTTTGTGTACACTATCCCATTGTTATTTTACTAGCATTTATAAGTTATATTTTCACAATACAAGCGCAACCGTAGTGCACGGTGTTTGGTCAAAATAACGTAAAGAAAATATCGGAAACAGAATTTCTGAAGTCTAAAACAAAATATAATATTGAACAAAAATGAATAAACAAAAACAGCTTGATATAGTTGGGGAATATAGCAGTAGATGAGTAGAATACTGACGTGAAAAAGACCTCTCATATGACATCTCTGAAAACATTATAATCAACAAAAATTACACTATGGGTGTTTGATAAGGTCTGCTTTTCTATTACAAATATTAGAGAGATACAAGAAGTCGGAGTCTCAGAGACGACAAAATCCTATCCATACATAAAAACTGGTGGTGTGTGCAACTATAACTCCTGTTGCTAACAACCAAAAATTAAATGAGAAGAAAAAAGTTAACGAAAAATGCGTTTTATCAGGTTATCATACTGAAATTATTTTCAGTATAATTTCAATCCATTTTTTTTTTCTTAAACTTTTTTAAAAGTCATTTCTTAAGCAATCCTTAAAATAATGTAATTTATCGTAACTTTATACGAATTCATAGTTCGTGCTATATATTATAATATACCAGCGTTCGACTAACTGTAATTCGACCTACTTCCATTAATTTTTGTATTATGTTGCAAAACTTGGTTTCCGAGCAGTTTGAATAGCAGTTGAACATACAAGGTAAGGTTAATCTATATGTAAACTTATACACAGATACATATATCACAAGTATTACAAGTAAAATCAAACGACGGAATTCAAAAGTGACATGCGCTTTGAAGATAAGCTTCTGCCGACAAGTTTTGTTTAAATAATGGAGATAACGCACAAGTACGCAATATTGACTTACAACGTGTTGAACAGACTTATGAAAGACATTCTGTTCATTAAGGATGGAATTATGCATAACTTCTTCTGTTTAAGTATTATTTTTAAAAATATGTAAGTCGTAAGTTACAGAGCTATACAAAGTGCCGTATTGCTGTAGACCTATCGTAAATGAAATATACATGATTTTTTTTATTCCCAATGTATATAAATATATATTTCAAAGTGTAAATTGATCACCTGAAATTAAGTTTATACAGAGTGATGGCCCAAAAGACTGCTTGGTGCGATTTTTATAGTAGCTTAAAATATTACAGTATATCTCTGCTACAGAACGTGCTGATGACATCGCCCGAATCATTGCTGTTTTTGATTACTCTATACATTAAAGCCGACTTACTAATTTCCCGAGTGTGGTAAATTTCCAATTATTCAAACCTTATAATTCGTTGAGATTTGGTAGTGATGGACAAGACAAAGAGTTTTCCTGATTTCTGAAGACAAGAGTTAACAAGAGTTTTGGTCTTGATTTCAAGACTCTCGCAGAGTCTTCTCTCGATTGTCAAGACCCTTGAAACGTCCAGAGTCTTGAACCACCCGTTACGGATAAGGGGACTGCCAAAACTATCTTTATTTTCTGGTCATGATATTATGAAATGTACACTAAATAACAAAACAAATAAGGTTATTTTTTATGACGTACTTTTGATATGAGCTGTTATGAGTAGGAAATTTTTAAAGGTAACTTTCGAAATATAAAAATGAATTTATTGTAAAAGATCATAGAAATGTATAGCAGAATATACAATTATACATTTCTACCTATTGGTATCCGTAGTCGGTGGTCCAAGACTCTTGACGTTTTGACACTCTTGCAAGAGTCAGGGTGTCAAGAGTCTTTGTTGACAAGAAATTGATAGACAGACCCTTGCATTGTCTTGAGACGTCAACACTAGAAACTAGAGAAGAGACAAAACAAGAGTCTTGAAATTTCTAAAGACTCTTGTCCATCACTAAGATTGGGTAAACCGAGAAAGTACATTATTTTAAAATAATGTACTTCTATAGTCATAAAAGATTATTCAACTGATACATTTCAATTGTCAGACAAAAATTGTAAATATAGAATTTTGAACTTTTATAATCTTATCCACTTTCGTCCAAAGCATGAGCGATCCCACCAGGAAGAAAATTCAACAGCGACGAAGACTGGCCACGAAGCGCCACCATGGTTGCCGCGAGCGAAAACAATTTATTTATTTAATCAATCAATTCCAACGAACGTTCATTTGTGCAATAACAGAACTGATTTGAACAAATTACACTGAAAACTACACTTCAACATTTGTGAAATACATTTGAACAAATTGAAATGAAATTACACTCATTGTAGACAATTTAACTGTTATTTCTTAATTTTTGAATACTTGTGTATTTTTTTAATACTGTTATTTAATTTAATTTGCCTGTTTGATTTCAGTTCTCCCTGGTGATTATAAAAATGAGCTTAGGTCACATGGATTGTGAAGTAAGCGAAATTTCGTTACTTTGCTTGGTCAATAATTTTACTGCAACTAAAAAAAAAAAAAAAAAAAAAATCCAATAGACCTGTTAAGTTTATAATTTTACAGAAAATACCTAGTGTACCTAGGCACTATAGTGCCTCACTCTCACATGCAAGTCGGCATACAAAATGCTGCTATAAGATTACGAAAATAAGATTATGATTTTCGTAATCCTGTAGCAGCATTTTGGATTTGCCATGTTATCGCGTTCTGTATCAGAGATGTACTTATAAATACTATGAGAGCTAGGTTGCTCAAATCACATAGCTTGAGCTATTAGTCTCATTTGGAACAATAGAAAATATGTAGCTTAATAATAAATAGTGCTTGAGATATTGACTGTACTTCAAAAATTGAACCAAATACTTTTTAAATTAATATATAGTTCCAAAATTTTTTGGGGGAATTTAGAAATAATATTGCGGCACTTTCTACGGCATCAGTCATTATTATTTGGGTTTATCAATACTGCTGTAGGTCTTTGTCGGAAAAATAATGCAGTTATGGAATCCCGAAATTCCCATGTTAGACCAACCCTAATTCCCAATGTGGAACCGTTAGAACTCTCTTTGCTGTCATTTACACCAAGTCGGCAAAGTCAAAGGATCATCATTTAAAAGTATTTTACGTTCAGAGTGATTCATATTTTTAGATTTTTGGAGTCAACATGTCCGGCAGTGTCATAATATTTGATAATTCTATTCTTTCCTATATGAATTTGTAGGAATTACGGCGACATTTTGAAACAAAGTTAGAACTAAAAATAAGTAGAAAATTTCGAGACGATGTTCTTGTCTCATTTTGAATTGTATTTTCGGAGGTGGTTACGAATAGTGCTGATGGAAACTATATTTTTACAAGATATCATCTTCGTAGAACTTCAGAAATTGAAGACTGATGCCACAATATATTATTATTATATTGGATGTGTGATTTACAACAACGCTGTTAGTTTGTTATAGTGAATAATGATAATTGGTATCATTGCAAGATCATACCTCTCTTTGTAAATGAAATCAAATCATGGGAAATTATTAAATAGTATATTCATTGTTTTTGTGGTATTACAACTGAATGTACACGAAGAATATATATATATATATATATATATTATTAACTGTAGCATATGATGGCAATCGAGCTCTGCTTGCTGACATTATGAGACACACTTCGTATTATTCTAAAATGATTAATGGGAAACTAATTGCTCTAACGGTTCAAACTATAAAGGGCGGCTTTTTCGAGTTGTGACAAAGATGTAAGTTTGGTAAGTGGTGACAAGATCCCTGGGGAGAGGACAGCCAAAAGTGACCGCCTAAAGTGAAAGGCAACATTAGTTTTACCCAGGGCGAACGGGTGCACTGCTAAAATATATTGTGAAAGGAAGGGAACCTTTACAGACAGTTGTCAAAACAAAAAGGGCGATGGCCTGTTGTCCCCACGGCACGAATGTTTGTGTCTCGTATTGTTTACCAGCACGGAAATTTTAAAACTGACGCAACAAATATATATATCACAATAAAAATAATAAAAACGCTTATAAAACGAACATGTGAGATAGAATATATTAATATTTTATTCTGATAGTAATTTCTACAAAAATGTATAATTTTGCTAATAAGTTTACTCAGACTTGTCTATACTGAAAGACAGAAAGATTTTAATCTTTCCAAGATGCAAAATTGACATAATGAATGAATGTATTATTAACAAAATATGTTTAGGAATAATTCCATTATTCATTATTTCGGATATATCATACTTATGGAGAAGTTATTATTGTCATATTTCGCTCGAGCAATAAACTAATTTTTCATTTTGACATTTGTAAAGCACTCGTAGCGGAAAGCAACAATTCTCGGGAGACGGTGCCGTTTGTATGCCGTTTCCTAAGAACTGGAGCCGCTCAAAAATATCACTTTTACGCTATGTGTATATGTAAACCGAAATAGTTCCGTTATATTGACAATGTTGTAAATTATTTTTAGTTGAAACATTGAGCAAAAGAAATGTACTTTTAATTATTGTTTCTGGAAGTGAAAGTTTTTGGAAATTTAGAGACAAATATAATGTTCAATTTGATTTGAGTCATGGCCGAACGAGAACCATAGATTTGAGTAAAATAATATTTCATTATTCGTAGATGCACAGTTTTCAACTATGAAATCCTCATTAACTAATTTTGAACATTCTAGTTAAAACGGCGTTATTTATATCATTTTAGGAGTTCGATTATTCAAAAATCGTTTATATTGATATTTCCAAAACAGTATCAATATTTTTTTTATCCAGGGATTTAGGTATCGTTGTAATAAAGGACTTCTTTGAAAATATGAAAGTGGAAGTAGAAGGTTGTTATCGATAGTTCGGTACCATACCATCACATTTCTTGCAGGGAAGTATTATATTAGGAAAGAACAGTATTATCTCAATAAAAATTATTTATAGTTAAATATTTGATTTGCAAATGTTACGGAAAGAAGAGCTAAAAAAATTTAATTATTAAGCAATTTATATGCCAGTTTTATTGCTTAAATTAGACTATAAATAAATAGAAAACAAAAACAATCACAACAAACAAGAAAACACTATTTTTTTCTGGGTCTGTATAGGAAATTCATTGAAATAGTATAGTCGTATGGAAAATGCAGGAAATCCAAATTCCTATTACCTCTATGGTCGATTTTGTCACCAAACAAAAAATAAACAAAAGAAAAGGAAAATGGAAAATACTTCAGCATTCATCTCTACATGCACTTTCTCCAAATCTCTAGTGACACATTTCTGGACTTTGTCATATAAAAGAACTGAAAAAATAAATTCACTTTATATATTTTTAGATGAAGAGAAAAAAGTACTGCATCAAACACGTGATGTTCTCAACTCAGGAAATTTAGGGAAATGTAAATTTATTCCAAGGCTTCTTTCAAAAGTCATAAAACCATTATCAAGAAACTCAAGTAGACCTATAGATGCGTTGTAGAGAAACGAGGGAGAGAAGAGAAAAAAATAAACCCAGTACCACTTCGAGATAAGGATGTAATGATGTGAATAAATACTTTCTTCTGATAACAAATATGTGTGAATGAGGTTTTGTTAAGGCGTATAAACAAAGCAGGATATGAGATTTCATGAAGTGAAGATGAGGAAAATTCACTAATAAGTGAAGATATATAATATCTTGAATAATACCGTATAGAAAACATACATTAAATCTTGTCTCATTTAAGACTAACCACACTCGCCATTTTAAATTTTGTCATTTATGGTGTGATTACACCACTAAATGACAAACTGAAAATGTCAAGTATTATTAGTCTTAAATGAGACAACGTTAATATTAATTATGATACTCGTGAGTTAAAAGAAAATATATTTCATATGGGTAAAATTTATGAACAACTTTTTAAACAAATGAATGCCTGATATTTTTTTTAGATATATTGCATCGTAATGAAAATATTAATTTCCTATCGGCTGTCACATTATTTTATTTTACGAGTTATTTATTTTGTCCCGTTTCACGAGAAAATAATAAAAGAAAAATCACGACTAAAAATATAGTGTCAAAATGTTTACGTATTATTTCTACATTTTCGCTCACGTCTTTCACTGTTTGTATAATAGTATACGAAAGGATGCTTTCAAAACAAGACCATAAAACTGTAGCACTCTTTTCATCCATCCGCATTTTTTAACTTATAATAATAAGCCTTTAGATTAAGCATACACGGAAATAAAAACAAGAGTTACATTTCAAATAGCACTGAAATAGAAATAAAAGTTGCAACTTTGTATTATACAGTGTTGTGTCAAGCTAGTATAATGTATAGTGCTTTCTTCTCAAACTCATATAGTATTACAAAATCAGATGCCATTACTAAAAAAACTGCATAATAATTCGAATCCAGATTCGACGGCACAAAACTTTGATCACATAAACTTTATGAATATCTACTGATGATATTCGTAATAACAATACAAGATAATTGTGTATTACCGATACCGGAATCTTATATTATTGCTACTCTCCCTTGATAACTGAATTGATAACGATTGAAATAGAAACTAAATCAATTTATTGTTATTCTATGGCAACTTCACTTCTGTATATAACCATTTCCTCAGAAAGTTTATGCATATACAACATGAAACTTATAAAAATATTTGACATTGATCAAATTAAACATGCAGTACCATGAAATAAGTATTTACAGCGTTTTTCTATATACTCATGCAACACTAAAATAACTAACAATGCACTAAATAACGTACTTGCAGGCCTACCGTACTCTTCCCAAGAATAAGGCTGATTTCCGCTGAGGTCTGAAATGAGAGGGGGACAAAATAACAGTTTTTCTAATTTATAAAATAATACATAAACCGATGGGCACGGCAGGCCAGCAAGATTTACTTAGTACATCTGTAAACGTTTCATCTGCATTATATGGGAGGGAGAAATCCAGAAACTACTGAATATTGTTATGCGAAAACTTTCAACCTTCCTTTATTCATAAATTTCCATTTCTTCATATTATTATTTTTTTGTCATTTATTTTTATGTACCGTATGTGTATTACATGATTATAACAGTATAAAATAATTCTTAGAGCTCCGTTATAATTTTCATAAGAAAAAAGTGTTTCACAGCTGTTCACAGCAGCTCGGGAGTAAAAACATTCCTATACTCCATATGCAGTATTGTCAAACTGATTTTTTTAGTTTTTTAATTCTATTTTGGTATGGTAGCCTATATCATAAAACAAGTTTTGAAAATTATTCCAAATTTCTATCAGTACTTGTTATTTGTTATGGAGTATAAAGCTAGACTATTGTGCAAATTTCTCGTTTGAAACTACCATTTTTTTTACTCGACGGTATTTCTTAAAATCTGTTTGACCGCCGTTGTTACCACATGTATAATATCGAAATTAACTGATTAGATACAACAATGTAGATTGGTGTCCGAAACTTGTCAATAAGACTTTTCACTCTTAGAAAGTTCTTTATTGCTGTTTTTATTTGTTTATGCTACGCGCGGTAGCAGGGCTGATTTAATTGTCAAGTATTGTCCGAAGTGGGTTTTACAGCTTACCTTTTTAGCTAGGTTATAAATTACATGGGTTAAATTAAGTTTGCAATTCGGTAGCAGTATCTTTTGTATAAAAAGTGTTTTTCATATCAGCCATGTTCAAATGTTTTCTAATCAGTTAATAGCAACCAAGCAGGCAAATAAGAAAGAAGCAAGCTGTGAAAAGATGTTTGCGGTGCTCTATTTGATTTTAGTGGCATTATTCTGTTCTCAAGGGAACCGACTAACGCTTTAAAAACCTCATTATTTTGAACTATAGATATCAAATTTGTATTTTATAGCTCATAATATTATATATTATTTCTTCAAAACTGTTGAGTACACATATAGTAAAAGTGCAGTATGATGTAGTGTAATGAAGTTTTACTAACTTTATTTTATTACTATAATTCCTAAAAGATACTAAAGCGTAACTTCATCATTCTTATAACGGTTATATATTAACAGTGAGTTAGAAGGAGTCAAGAAAAATAGTAGTGAGATTATCGGTATAAATCTTGTACAAAAATATACACTGCTGTATAGGGCTTACATTTAAATAGCATATTAAAATATTAAATAGGCCCTAATCATATGAAAAATGAAACAATATTTGATATTATTCCTTATCATAAAAATAATTAATAAAGTTACTAGGCCTATAAAAAGTTTATAATAGAAACCGAACTTGACTTAGAGTGATAAGTTTTATAGTTTACACCCCCATTTAATTTTATGATTTTATTACGATTTTATGACTTATTCAAGTGTAATAGGTCTATATTCTTACATTTTTATAACCAAGAGTGCGAATTTTTATGCGACAGGCATATACTATTGAATTTGTGTCTTACCTGATGCTGGCTGACTTTGATAAGCGGGTTTCTTCATCCATTCGTACGGGCTGCGAATTGTCGGTGGTCGGGCTGCGTGGTGAAGAAGTGGCCCGCTTGGTGGTCGTTGAGGGCGAGTGCCGGGGAGATGAGCCGCTCTGATCGCTGTATGCTGAAAATGCTGGTGCATGGGATGCTGTTGGTGTAGGGAAGTGAGCATCGGTGCTGTTACTGTACTGGACATTTGCATTTCTTGCTGGTGAATGGGAGATCCTGAACTGCTTACTACATCACTCGCTCCTACAGCTAAACCCGAATCCGGTGATTGTTGCCCGGCTGGTGGTGCTGATCCAGGTACGTGCGGAGTTATATCCAAATCGTTCTGCTCTGAAGCTATTTGATCGGTTTGAAGTGAAGGGCTGTTACTTAAATCTTGCGGCTGTTGAGAACAGATATTCGGATAGTCGGAAGCCGAATTTTGTCCAGAATTTGAACCGAGCTTAACGAATGTCGAATACAAACCCGATGGACTTGTCGTTCCAGACTGTTGTGGATGTGGACTCGGTGACGTTATATGCTGTGAACAGGGACTAAGTGAATTATGTGGACTTTGTGATTGTTGAAGTCCACTCCATTCGTCGTAACTTCGCATACCCGAACTGCAGGAACTCAAATTTGCATAAGCCGCCGGAGGTTGATGATGCCAACCAGGAGCAACATTTTGATGGTGCAATCCTCCAGGTCCACTAGCAGAACCAACGCTGAACTGATGAGGGAATTGATTACAATCTCCCATACCCATCTGTGCTGCTGGATTTGGAAACTGTGGTTGATGTTGCGAATATCCATATGTCAAATACGGAGACTGATGATGATGAGGCGCACTATGAATCCTCGCTGGTGGAGCACTACTTAACATAGCCATAGTATTATAATACTCAGAAACCATTTCAAAATATATTTTAATTAATACGATGACACAGTAATCAATACATGATCTACGCTCGGTCACAACTGACTTGGGTACTGACACAACCGACTAACTTCGAAAGCACCTGCCTTTCCGCGATAACGTGCTCCTTTCACAGGCTCTCTATTTGCTACAGCAAAAGAACACGTTCACGATTGGCTGTTCTCTAACATTCGCACCGCCTTCTCTCGCGTAATTATATGTTCACCAATTGCTCCTCTCTCTTTTGAACATGGCTGACATGAAAAACACTTTTTATACAAAGGATACTGCTACCGAATTGCAAACTTAATTTAACTCATGTAATTTATAACCTAGCTAAAAAGGTAAGCTGTAAAACCCACTTCGGACAATACTTGACAATTAAATCAGCCCTGCTACCGCGCGTAGCATAAACAAATAAAAACAGCAATAAAGAACTTTCTAAGAGTGAAAAGTCTTATTGACAAGTTTGGGACAACAATTTACATTGTTGTTTCTAATCAGTTACGGACCGTCCCTGCTGGAAGTTCCCACGAAAGTTCTTATTGTTTGCCTATTGTAGTTTAGATATCTTTACTTACGAACGTCCCTTCTCAAGCAATTTTATTATTTTTAACAATTTAATTGGGCTGTATAAGTTAAAATGTAGTGGAAGAGGAAACAGTATACAAAACCAGAAGTTCATAAGAGAATGAGTTTGCACTACATTCCCAATGATACGTTATAAATTGCAATTTCTATTTGAAAATTCAGTGTTAGCTTATAACAGTTATTTAGAACTTATATATTTTTTTAAACATTCATTTATTTAGTATTGTAGAATGGTTTCTACTTATTTTAAAAGACCTTATTATTACAACAAACGGAAATCAAATAGCTAGCAAAAAATGAATAATCTTCCAATACAAGTATATTATTAAGTAACGTAACTATAAAGTCTTTAGCACTTTATTTGATAATTTTACCTTTTATTGTTTTCTGTTTTGGAATTATTTTACCTTTTTTATGTTTTGGTAAAAATAGAAGATTTTCACGTGCAAAGCGAAGTTGATTTATTAAAATAATTATGATAATATCATAATCCATTGTAATCTACTATGTTGGAAATTGTTAACCGAACTCTCATTTCGAAAATTAGTAATTTTATTTCTGTTATTAAAATTCTCATGGAACGTAAAGTTATGATATTATTGTGTTAGAAAGTTAAACTCAAGAACTAGATAATTTATTTAAATAAGAGAACTGTTTTTGTCGTTCCAGATTATATGGAAGAACCCTTTCTTCCTATATTAGAGTATGCGATACATGGCTTCCGATGTCTTCATTCAATTCAATTCAACGAGAACAAGTCCTTTTTACAGCAACAAATATAATTATAATATATTTACAAGTACTAATATAATTGAAACATAATTCATAAATAATATTATTTTTACATGTAATATATTATATAGTAATAACTGATATTATTATAATTTATTGACACATTTGTTGTAAGTATTTATTACAACAGGATAATTTGTAGTATTGAGGAGGTTTATAAAATTTGTAGAATGTTATAAATATTTACATAGTTTTTAATTGCATTAAAGATATGTTATCCTCATATATCGGATCATGATTACTACATACATGTTTGATTTGGGGGATAGAAAGAAGATAGGGTATGGAAGGAGGGAATCTGGAAGTGTACTTTGTTGAGAAGTAATATAACAGGCGATTTCAAAACAAATGAGGATAGATATGCTTCTTGATTATAAAACCTTCAATATGAAAAGAAAAGGAACTTTTTCGAACAAATATAAGTCTATCCAATATCTTCTTTTTTAACAAATATATAGTAAACGTTAACTTAATATTGGTATATTATATTATAACAGATTATATACTGTGATATACTGAAGATGGTGAAAAAGTTCAATAGCGTATACATAGTTTACTATTCATAATTAAAAAAATTTAGGTGTTTAAAAATATTACAGGTAGTAGATATAAGCTAATGAAATATATTAACTGACTAGCCCATACTTTGTACATCAGGATAATAACAAATCCTCCAGAATTTTTTATCGAAAACCGGAACATAATTTTTTTTATGTACACAGGGTCATCATTTCAACTTTTACCGAGAGGAAATATTAATGTGAGGGCGAAACCTGAGCACAAATTTTTTGCTGTCATAACATTTGACAGTAAAAAATCACCTCATTTTGTAAGATTTTTGCCTGTTTTACTGAAAATTTAGATAAAATATATATAGTTTCAGAAATTATTTAGCATTTTTTTATCACCCCCCCTTCTTACGAGTGATGATGTTAAATCAGACCGAACTCGAAAAATTAATATCATAATAATAATTTCGGGAGTACAGAGTTTGTTAGATTCAAACACAAAATAATAGCCTTCTCTGTATAGTTTATGTATTTATTGGCAGCAAGTATGCTACGCAGGCAGTATAGCATCCTCAGGCCCTACAATGCAAAACATCAAAATTAAAACGTAAAACAATGTAAAATAATTTGAACTTACCAAATAATAACAATCAGTACATAAAACACAACCTCTCACTTCTGATAGCAGAAAATAAAAAAACAAGAGTAAAATGCGTATCATAGGTAATGAACTATTGTACATTTACTTTAAAAATTGAAATAATTTCAGCGCATTTTAAATAAAATGTTATCTAGTGCATACTTAATAATGGTAACAGCATTGCAATGGAATCTGGAAGCTAGTTGCCAATAAATGCATAAACTATACATATAGTCCGTTTATAAACATTATTTCCACCGGCACAACAAAGCGGCGGGTTTATCCTTGAGACGGGTGATTTTCCAATTGTAATCATAATCCTTCTTTTGATCTTTTCGAAGAATCATTGTTAGGTAATTGTAAGTACATGTAAGCATATTGTGTTTTGGCAGTTATCGTCGTATAAGTCAGGGTTTTATAAATTTAAAGGATATGCCGGTGGAAATAATGTTTGTGAATACACTATAGAAGGCTATTATTTTTTGTTTAAATCGAAATATCATGCCAAAACATCGATTCGCTTTAGTAACACATTGATCCACTTGCTTGTTAAACCTGAAGTCATTCTGAACTATAACGCCCAAATCTGAAACTTCATTGGTTCGGTTCGTTAGCGAAGGTGTATGTGGAACATTTAAGAGTTTCTTATGGGGAGATATGATTCGAAGATGAGAACATTTTTATCAACATTAAGATGCCATTTCACACATTGCGCTATTAATGATTTAATGTGTACCTCTTCTTTGCTATGAATATATTCTTTTTAATTTTCAATCAGAACTGCAGAATGAGATACTCGCCGGGTCTCCGCTTATTGAAGACTCTATTATTGATTGCTTGATTCGGTAAGGAAGAAAATAATAATGTTAGATACACGTAATGTAATGAGAAGTAACTGAACATTATGTAATGTTATTGTTATACGTGTAATTTTCATCGTCTTCATTGGTTGAACACTCAAGTTATATATTTGAATTTAATATAGATATTGGTCTACTATATAATATAATTGTATACACCGTTCCATTTGTCTGCTTACATACTGTTATTCTGTCTTTCCCATTCGCTTTGGCATTTTTCGTCGTTGTCATTGGCATAGTGATTCATAACAGTATGCTTACACCTGTTTAAAATTTCATTACTGATATTTCTATATCGAAATTTTTTCGATATAGCTATAGGGAGCGTTATATTTAACCTAAAGCAATGAACCAAAATGTTTTAGAAAACTGGGATTGTTTACTACACAAAAGTATCCTACAACTTTTTTCGTTATCATCATTCTTTTTCACCTATTTCGCCTGCAAGTTAGAATTTAGAAGATGAATGTTCGCCATTTTGATTTTGCAATTCTAACTTACAGGCGAAATAGGAAGATGAAATAGAGCAAAGTTGTAGGATATTTTTTTGTAGTAAACAACCTCATCAGTTTTATAAAACATTTTGGTTCATTGCTTTAGGTAAAATATAACGCTCAGTCCCTACAGCTATATCGTAAAATATTCTATATAGAAATATCAGTAATGACATTTTAAACAGGTCGTAAGCATACTGATGAACCACTATGCCAATGACAATGACGAAAAATGCCAATACGAATGGGAAAGACAGGAATACAGTATGTAAGCAGACAACCGTTCCATCACATTTACATGTCAACTTCTCAACTCTATATACCCGACTGTTGTATCCTGTAAATGCTGTTACTGTAATATTCAGTGCATTATAAACTTTGAGTCTTTGATATTTACATTAATATACATACAGTATAGTGTAATTGACCAATCTCTTTTAAGAAGTGAATAATCATAACTTAATATTAGATTAGCCTGGTGCTGTTTAGAAAGAAAATGATATATACCCATATGATAAACAGAACCTATTATTTTATCATATACTTCATATCATAATCAATTATATAACAGGAAGTAATTATATACGAAATGGAATGTCGTTTTTCAACATTATTTCGATGTCACTATATTAATGACAGTAAATACTGAAATATGTCAAAATTTTCAGTAGTAATACCACAAGAGTAATGAGAATACCCGACAATTTGATTTTGTTTACAACGAGATCATACCTCGAGTTTTAAACATAATCAAATTAGTTGGATATTCTCATTACTCGCGGGGTATTCGATTGGAGAATTTCGCGATC
>JAQIWE010000534.1:0-21447 GCA_034698565.1 Campodea plusiochaeta | reverse complement strand
CTGCATGAATGAGTGGGTGGTTGTGGAGGGGGAGGGGGAGGGGGGAGATTGTAAGTTCATCACAGATGGTCTTTTGATCTGTTGGAGTTGTAATCTTATAAAGGAAGAATTTAATTCACGATGGTGAAATAGATTGAGACTACTCAGACTATCTGAAACATTATACGAAAGTAGGGAGAACCACCGAATTATAATCAACACGTTTTCGGGAAAGAGTTTGGATATTAAAATAAAAACAGTTATGTTACTAGATTGTGGATGTTGAAATGTTTCGATTTTAATAGGTATTCGAACTGATTTTAAAATTGAAGATTTAGGCCTATATTGATTCCAAACTAATAATACTGGTTATTTTTATACAGTAATAGTCTTATCCTAATTCGAATGTTCGCTAAACAAAAATTTATTTCATTGGAGATAAAACATGTTGCTTTCGTCGAGTATCTCGATTGATTTTAAAAATGTATTTTTTCAGAAGGTCGCTACGTCTACGTTCTCAAGTACACTGTACCGTTTTATTTTCTTTGTTCTCTATTGTACTATATATATCTCAAGGGATAGATAAGCTGTAGTGGAAAACTGGACGCCCCACTGTAAAAATGGATCTTTAACTTTGTAACCTGTGGGCTATTAAACAATAATTCGCCATTCTACATTATTCAATCAACTCGGATTTTCTGTATTGAAATATTGAATTTTTATCCAGAAACGAGTATTATTATCAGCTCAAACTTTTTTTTATCAAATGCTGGGACCTGGGAGTAGGAAATTTCTAATAAAAGCACAATTTTCAGTTAGAAAACGTTATCACTAAAAGTTGATAGTTTCTATAAGTGGTCATCGTACACCTGGTTTTAAGAAATGTCGGGAACTCTTTAGCTCGCATCTTATCTGAAAGCCAATATTGAACTGCAAATGCAAACCAATGTTTGTGCTTTAGCATTTTAAGTTGGAATAGAAGCAAGTACCACCATGGGGCATGAAGAGGCCGTCGCCACAGCTTCTGACTGAGACATCAATGCAATATTATGAAGTGTATAGCGTTTTTTTTATGTGCAAACGTCTGAAATTGCTTTAAAACAATTTTAAATATCCAAATTTTACACTTTCAATTCGCCTTCGTATAATTCCTCTTCATTGAATTTTCCTTTACAGTCCAGCTTACCCCCTATCTCACCCCTTTGGGTATTTTTCTGTGTGCTCCCTTGCCTCCATAAAATGAAATTTCATTCCGCTTCATACTCAAATCATTGCATACTGTACCGTTTAAATAATTGCTCTTATTTTAATGTCGTGTGTCTAATACCCATATAATTTCCATAACAAAAGATGAATGTAGAAATGCAAAGAAAAAATTAGGTAACCTTTTGTCATTTTGTAATTAATTAAGGTAATCAATGCTCAGTGCTGTGTTCATATTTGAATTTATTAGCTGGTGTAACGAATCGCCATCCCTTTTAAATTTAATACGAACTTGGGGTAAAAACGAAAAAATTACCAAACAATTTTTTTTCAACAAATTCTTTTTTTTAAACAATCCGGGCACATGCCCGCACCCCACTTCCATCCAAAAAAACTTCAAACTCCGGAACGAATCAAGATCAAAATGCCCTTTCACCCCGAGAAAACATTCTCCGGGACCATGACTCCCGAACGGTCAACAAAGGTTTTGCGACAATGACAGTGGCATATATATAGGCCAAGTTAGACCAGCTGGTTCCCTATAGGAGGGGGTGGGGTGGAGGGTGGCAGACAGGCGGAAATGGGGGGATGGACCACGCATGCGCAGTGTGGAGACGCGACGACGTGACTGACTCCCTAATATCGGAGGAATACGTGAAATTGTAATGGAAACAAGTTGGGTCCATGAGGTATCTAGTATCGTAAGGTATTGATTAGTGGATGGAAATTGGAAACGGAGATTTATTTCTTATGATTGTTCCTGGTTTTATTCCATTGATGTAACGAGTTTAATTTTAGCAATGTTTATCACATGAAAATTGGAAACTACTGGATGGCAAAGTTTAATGAAGGATTATATGGATAAATTGCAGGTTGTTCTGATATTTCTCAGATGGTAATATTGATGTTTAAATTATTTTTTTACAAACTTAATTTACTTTTAGAGTGCTGTGTTGTGAGTGTTATAATCTCTAGAATCTCTTCAGGGATATTGTAATTGTGCATGACCCGTGGACCATGGTGTAACTTAACCTTTTTCTAGTTTTTTTTTTTTTTTTTTTGCAACCGAGGAAATTATATTTTGTAAAAAAAAAATGTATTTCCATTTCGTTAATTTTTGTTACTAATCTTCACATCTACATCTATACGTGACAAGAATAATCCTTTAAAAAAATATTTGTTCACTTCTTTGACAGCACTTTCTGTGTTTTAAAAAGCAATTCGAGCTTTCGAGGAGTTAATTATTTTATAATGTTTTCACACAAAAACTAAGGAAATTAGTATGATGCTGGACACGTTTTTTTTTAACTTCTTAAATTTCCTGTTCTTGGACAAGTTTTTGTTGCCATACTTATTATAGTTTATCCCCATCCTTACATTACATTGTAATCATATCATTCCAACCAAATTCGCATAACTTTTTAGAGCTAGATGAAAGCACAAGTCTTAGATCATTCAGCACTACGACAACCCAAATATCGAAAACTTATCGTAATAAATTCTCATTACATCATCGCAAATAAATCGCGAAAAACCATAAATCTTCACACATTAAAAAAAACTCCATAATCCATTACAATTCTAACGCATATCTATTACAATCTACCGTCAAATCCTTCACCATCAGTGTAATTTTGGCCTCCCCCTTCCCGATTGTATATATTTCCCTTCCTTCAGTTGAGTGTAAGGTAGTGTACGGAAAGGGTGTATTGCTCTGGGCTGCCTTGGTAGGGGGGTGGCGGGTTCAGTTGTGTTTAAAGTGTGATTTAGTGATCAGGTTAAGTTAGTGTACGTGTGGACAATTTGGGACAGTTATGTTGGCGATTCAGTATGGGAATAATATTTCCTTGGAGTTGGGAAATTATTAGTAAGTGTGAATATATTAAAATTTGCATGTTTTGGAGCTTATGAAGGTTTATTTTCAGAGTTGTCGTGGTCAATTTTGGGGATTCTTTCGAAATTGTTTATTTTCATTACTGGGAATCTTCATTCTAAGTTATCGGCTAAGTTAAGAGGGTTTCAGCAGTTCAGAAACGAAACGTAAGTTATTTCGTTATTCCAAAATTAAAATTCTTATTTGGCAATACTGCATATTCAGATTTTACAAACTAAAATTCGATGTTTATCAGAAAGGAAATTTAACCCTCTGCCTCACCAAAATTTGTCTTTTTTTCATAAATGATTTTGTTTTGGCGCCCTACTGGTAATAACTTAGAGTTTTCAAATTTTTAGTCATTTGATATATCTATTAAAATACTGTTGTAACTTCGAAACTGGCAAATATCATGATTACGATTTTGATTTTAGTGACATCACAAGGACAAAAGTATAAAATTTCTTAGGAATGTTTAAAAATCCAATTTATTGTATTAGCCCAAATTAAGTCTTGCATTTCTACCTAACGATGTTATTGTCCAAGAACCCTATCATTTTCATCTAAAACTGGAATGTTTAGAGCTCAATTACCATAAGAACCAAGTGCATTTCGTGTGTCGCCGTCCAGCGAAAGTCGAAATTACATACCGTAAGTCCGCCATATAATTTCAAGTGCCCCAAACTACTTTTTATTCATTTTTTTCCTCTTCACCTTTCAGGGCGTTTTTTTAAACATTTTTTCCCTGTTGCCTCATGATAGTTGTATTTTGTTCACGTCCACATGCTCGTTTTTTTTCTTTCACGTATTTTTCCCTCTTTTGTTCCTCACTTTTTTTCTTCCATCTCTTCTCGCCAGTCCCAAAATGGCGGCCATACTGCAATTGTTCCTCTACTTCGACCCCAAGGGTGGAGGCTTTCTAATGCACCGTGCAACTTGCAATTAACCAAGGTTCCAGCCTGGGAAATTTTAAGTTGGTTTTAAATAGGGGTTTTAGATATTCTCCTTCTCCAAATGTTTACGGTGAAATATACGTGTTTTTAATAACGCTACGAAAAGAAGTAACTTTTAGTTTTGGTTTCTGAGATTCTGACCAAAGTGTTTCGATAATTTACGAAAATACAACGTTCATTTACGCTAATATTTCCTGCATATAACTATGAGAAAGCAGCAATTCTGAATCATTTTTTATAGTTTACTGATACGTTATCTTAAAGTATTTATTAGTTGATATAAGATTACGGTAATATTCACGTTACTAAGTCACAATATTATGTATTGAAGATTAAGTTTCTGATTTACATTCTTACACAATACCCATAAGGTAATTCCAAGTAGTAAGTACCAGTTACGGTAAAGAGCTTTAATCTTCTAGTTTCCGAGATCTACGAATTCATAGCTAGACATATTTTTTATATATTATCTTATTGCTAGTTTAAAAGAACTACTGTAATTTTGGTATGGTTATTGAAGTCAATAAACGCCATTAATTTACATTAAATTTTCTTTTCAAGTATAACAAAATAGACATGTAATTGTTTAACTTAATGCCAACATACTGTAAACTCTAATACCAAATTGTCTTTTACATGACAAATTTACAAACGATTTGTTTTCATTCCCTCGGCGACACGTTCTATAAAAGCATTTTCCACACAAGCTTTTTCCCCATTGGGTTTTTCTGTTCTGTTAGATACAAAACCTTCCTGGTGTAATTCCAAACGTATTTGTACGGAAGGTGTTATGTAAACGGAACGGATCGATGTATCGGGGACTTTATTTCGAAGTGACGACTAGCACTATGACAGTAAATCACTATTTTTAATAAACTCTGCTGATATGAAACGTTCGTTGGGTTGAAACTTGAACGAGGATGTCTCGATCGACGAAAATAACAGTTGATATTTTAAGTTCAAATAGACGTATTCGCTAGTAATAATTGAAATTAATACAAGACCTCAAATTATATCAATACAGGTTACACTTTTCTCGATCATCTTTCCCTCAAAATTGAATGAAGAGGGAAAACTCTTCATTGCTGAAATATTCGTTTGAAGAACTTCCATTTCATATTTTATCTGCAGAGTGCAGAATGGGAAATTCCCCTATTGCAATTCATTTCGTTGATATTTTCCAAATAATGTCAGCAATAAAATACCTAGAATTTTCACATTACACTTGATATGTCTATTCTCTATTTATGAATTTACCGGTATGCATAATTTTATGTAAACGAATAAATGTGTTACTGATATATTTGGCATGAACTCTTTTTGTAGATGAAAATGTTACTATCATTAAATTTTCTATGAATACTCTGCGATCGTGATCCAATATTTCATTTGTGGAAAAAATTTCTTTTGTTTGAAATATCTATATTGACATGTTTGAATTACTACCGGATTTATAACGACAGAGAAATAGGTAAATAATATCACCAATACTTATTGCCTCCTAGTTCATGCTTCTATTTATCATTATAACTCTTGGCTGTTTTTGTATCGAATTCAAAAACATTCATATTTGTCCAAGAGACATATTATTATCCCCAATGATATTTTTCATAAGTCCTCCCCTCCTCATAGCCTATAGCATTTTCCTCATCCTCGTTTCTCTCAACTAAGTATTTATATAAACCCTCTTAGCCCATCCATTTCTTTCATTCAAGTTGCCCAACTGAATATTACTCAAAGTCTCCGTATAATATTGTCTCCCTTCTTCAAGTGGACATTTCACTAATTCAGAGGGTTGCCAGCAGTCACACATTTCACGGGTTTCACAGCCAATTTGGCGCGAAAACTAATAGTTCTCCGTTTACTTAAAAGACCCATATTAAAAAAAAAACTTTATCGTAGACCTAGTTTTATATCTTTTTTGTACAATTTTATGAATGATGAAATGAATGAACTCATTGTACGTTGTGCCAACTTAATTTCCAGTTGATTTGGAGCAAATGTTCACAAAAGTCATGATTATTCCAGATCATCGATATTTTCTTTAGTTTCCTTTTGCAATAAGAAGTAGCAATGTTCGTTTAAAATTGTGTTATGCTCGGTTATTTTAGTATCTCCATCATCTTACGAATTACGATTATTAGGATGAAATGAGGATCTATGTGAACTGTCCATTTTACCCCTGAATTTCCGTTGTTAACTTATATTATAGTCCATCTTTAAAAAAAATGTATCTTTTGGAGTAGTTTTATGTACCATGTAGCAATCGTTCGGTATCGGAATTTTTGTTTTATTACTGTAAAAAAAAAGATCATTCGAAAATTCGGACGGAAGAAAACTTCATTTCTGCCATTATTTTGATAAACAATTTACGAAACTTCCAAAGTAGTCTCAGTACCTCTAAAAGTCCAAATGCACCCCCAATTAAAAACCTGGCAACCCTCCCAATTCCCCCCCCCCCTTTATTCGCTCCGGATTCGCATTCTTCTCTTGCACGTGTTTCCAGCTATTCAAATCTCCCGATACGTATACGAGGGATCGAGCAAGGAAGACGACTAATAAAATAATACAATACTTTATACAATCCTGGACTGGACTTTCAGTGGGATGGCGGTTACAAAAATATCTTTCAATATAATATAAAATTAAGCAACAGGTTTCTGTAGGGTTAATTCGTTACAGTTGTACTGATCAGGATTATTATTGATGAAGAACGAGAAATGCTAATTTCTGTGCTTTCTGTTTTTGTACTTGCACGTTTTGTTATTTTGTCGCCCGAAGGAGTGAATTTCGTAAGTTGGAAAAGAGAAATTTTTACGACACCATCAAGAATCAATCGTGGTTTTTGTAGGTGCGGAATAACTTAAAAGTTAAACTCTTTTCGCAACTTCTGCTTCCATTTCAAATTTATGTAATAAATTTGAAATTTGTTTTCTGCCAAAACCAAATGTGCATATTTCAGTAGAATCTTCTGTACACATTAACAATCGATCATGCTAGAGGAGAGACCCAGTTATTTTAAACATAATTAGCTATACATAATATTAGGTATAATTTGCATGAAGAAATGATAATCAACTTTCACATGAAGCTATTTAGTGAGATGTTTTTAGTCCAGCTGATATGAGAGCTTGCGCACGACAGAACAGAATAATACGTAAACATAAGAAGTAAACTCACAGTCATAACTGAATGACAATTATTTGTTATAATAGTAGTCTCGTAGTATAGTACTCTCTGAAAACATAATTCACCCCGAAGTGACTAATATTACCCTCGGTACAAGTTGTATCTGATGTTAGAGCAATATTAATACTCGCTTACTAAAGTTCTTCATTTTTATGACACTAAAACTAAATCTGAATACTTTCTTTTTGATCGACGTAATCTTCCTTGAATCGGATATAAATAAAACCTCAACATTGAAACAACATTATATTACAACAGCAGTAATTACGTTGGCTATTGTACGGAACCACTTTTGGCGCCATCCGATGCCCTATCTCTCCCCATCAACAAAGTATTTACTTGCTAGAATCGGAGGTTCTACTTTGGTATGCTGCAGGCAAACAGTGCTGCCCTCTTTACTTCCTGTCATTAAAAGGTGAAACCTACGCTGGTAAAAATGAACAAGGTTTTGCAATCTTACAAACACCTTATTAGTCCGAGGAATTACACTTGGTAATGTTTCTGTGGAAATAGTGCAAGAAACGGTTGTTTGCAAGGAAATGTCCAGGGGGTTTCTAATGGTTCTCTAAGGAAAACTGGAAAGGTTATTTGATGAGAAATGAATTGCCCTTTTAAGTCGACTTAATCCTTTTCCGAGAGATTAAAAGAAAATGTTCGCTGCCAAATTATTATGCCAGGTTTTCGCCACATTTTACATGTTTCTAGTGAATCGTACAATAATCTATATTTTCCATTGAATATTGAAAAAATGCATTATATTTTGTATCCTTTGAATTAAATTATAATAATGAATATTCAGCGTTTTCAATTAAAAATCATTAATATTTTATATCAAATAGAATTTCGATTTATTTGGTTTCATATCATTTGGGAATTGGACTCGTAGATTTAATAACTGGTCGTTCAATATAATAGGAATACTCTCAAATTACTAACTCAATACGTACTAACAAATTCAATTAGTAACTCAACACCTGCACTTCGTAAGTTGAGCTCCACACATGTAATCAAGTTGTATTTGTATTTTTCCCTTCTTGGTTGCCGCACAATAGACCTATAAAAAATTCTTAAGAAAATAAATAAGATTTTTTTATATGTTAATTATGCATTCAAAACATTGGCAATCAGACAGTTGAATGTATTGTTTGCACTTTTTAGTACAAAGATCCAAGAATAGCCTTTGTAGTTAAATTGTCCACAAACAATCAAAGACTTTTTGATGAAATTTGACGAATGTATAAAATATTATTCTGACTCTCAGAATATATGAACATGAACGATGATTTCAATCTGCCCTTGAAGATAATTAAAAAATAATTTTAGGATATTCAGTAGATTTCTGTAATGTAGACTTTAAGTTATATTCAGACTCTTATCCCAAACTCTGGTTGTATCACTGAAAACTCTAGGAAAAACTGTATGGAGTGACGTTTCGTTTATATCAAAGAAACATTGTCAGTCTATGAGTCAAGTTAGAAAGTAGAAACAGTACTTTTAGAATTTTTAGGAAATTATAATGTTGCAAAACATCAAAGACAATCCTGTGGGTTTGTTTGAAAAAAAAAACGAGTAACCGACCCATGGTGGCTCAATAAAGGATCATATCGTTGTAAACATAAATAGTATTATTCACATTACATCACGGAAAATATATAGGAAAATACACACCGTTTTTCAAAACATAACATCTCTTCATCTTCGATGATAATCCTTCTTCCAGCACGCTCCCCACAATTTCCTATTCGTCTAAATATCTTCTGCTTGAACATCAAGCATGCTGTATTTTAAAAGGAACCTTCCGAAGGGTCTCTCTCGGGCAGGTCCATTTAAAAAAGACCGGTCTTTTCTGATGCTGCTGTGATGATCTCCCTATACTGTGACTTGAGGCGATTCTGTTGAGTTGGAGGTCGACGATCTGATGCGAGGAACAGATGAAAGATGGAACCACATACGCATCAGCACTAGGGGTTGGAGTAAATTTATATAAAAAAAGTGATAGGATTTTGATTAATTTCGTTTTTCGATGATTTCGGATAACTGATTTTAGTAAATTGTCTGTTGATTGTACGAAATCGATCTATCGTTTCATTTGGTCCTCCACTTTCCTCAGTGCTTTCTCTTGTTTTATTGAAAGCTGCTTCGGAAGCACTGAACCAATATTTTCCTTGGAGAGCTTCTTCGTGCTGTATATATAGTTCTCGTGTCATTCTGTCACAAAAACAAGCTAAATCATTCGAAATCATTCAATGTCAATGGAAATCATTCATACAAACGAAATCACCAAAAATCAAGCGAAAACACCATTGGTAATTCCCACGAGTAATTCATTATCCAAACTTCAGTATTGGTACCTGATTTTGTTTGGTTTCTGAATGATTTCGTGGGATTTTCAGAATGATTTTACGCTATATTGATTCCTTGATTTCAGAGTGATTTCACTTGATTACAGAATGGTTTGTTGATTTCACTTGATATCAGGATGAATCGCTAGATTGCACAGTGATTTCGCTAGATTTTGAATGTTTTCACTCAATTTTGGTGAATTTGCGTGATTCTTGTTGAGACGTAACCGATTTGGGAGTGTGTTACCCCTCGAATCACAGCAGAAGAGGACGAGATAGGAAATTTTGGATAGTTTTGTGTGAGAATGTTTGTTTTATGAGTTTGTAGTTAGAATCATGCTTCTATAATACCGTTATAATACTCTGTGGCGAAATGGACCGTGAGAGCATCAGGGTGAAATTGAGGGAGGATGGATTTTTGGGAAGGGGCTTATGTGACGAGAATTAAATTAACAGATTTGTTAGAAATTTATAGATGCCTTGATGTAGTGTCAAACATTTTGTGGTAATTTGCACTTAATAAATTTGTTGAAAAAGGCTAATATTTATGTTGATCGCACTTAGGACGAAAGAAAAATTTATTATTTACTTTTAAAATTTCGTATCGCTCAGTCGAAGATTTCGATTTTGAATTTTCAGAATAAATTGGAATAAGAACGTAAATTAAATTTCAATGTTGTATTGCACTAGAACAGTAAATAAATTACAAACGGTTAGCTGCATTCACTTTATGACATGACAGACAGATTTAACTGATAATAAATTAGTGACATTATTTTAGGAGCATTGAGGAAGACAAGATAACATTTTTCACAAAACAGATTGTCGAAAACAATTATTATTTTATACTAAACTATACAACCTACACTGGAAATTAATTTTTATTTTACAAGTGACATCATTATGAAAACTTGAACACGACATCATTATCTCTTTCAAATATTCCTGGAAACATTTTATAAACTGTAATCCGGAGAACAACACATATTACGCGTACTCGAAAAACATCCGGAAACGAATGGAATGAAATAAATTAGTTTTCTCTGACTGCTGAGTGGAAATATTCCCCTTTGTTTGGTATCAGTAGGAGTGCTAATTAACAAGATACCATCTGAGCTCAATCGTTAAATCATTCAGGAGGGACGCCGACAGTACAGTCGTCAGTGTGCGTGGGGCCGCCAACTAAAAAAACACGCACGCCGTCGGTGTAAATTTACTCGTCAAGTACAATAATTATTGCTTTGAAGTTCTTTCTAGCCGAGATTTCACAGCTAATATGCATACCATTTAGGTCTAATTATTTCTTTTTTTGTTTTTTACGAAACCGGATTTGAGCATCCTTTTTTTCAATGGGGGAGGAATATTTCGCATAATTCGAAATGCCTACGCCGATGAGTGTGAAAATCGTTTTACCCAAAGAACCGGATTTTCGATGGTGCAGACAGGAAAGTATTTTTGTTCTTTTCGAAGAAATCAATTTAGAAGTTTTGAAGTGGTTATTATGTTACCATGAGAACAGTCTGAGTTCATCAGCAAGAATGAATAATTCTGTCAATAAAATTATAACTCTGATAATAAAAACATTTCATAATCGATATAAATTATACAGACAACAAAAATATTTTTCATTCAGTATATGTTTCTTGATTTTAAGACTGATTTGAATAATCACATAATAAGCATTGAAAAATAGATCTTTCTCACTTTCTCTTATTATTGGAAACAGAATTAAACATTTTTACACTTTGACTAAAATTGTAAACATTCTAAATATAATTAGTTCGAAGAGATGAAGCAACGTAGACTATCCTATAACTTTTAATTCATTACTCATGCAGGTACGAATATTCCATATTGTATACTTTTTCGAGTGTTTACAAATGTTCGCACACAATCTTCCTAATCTAATCAACATGTCTGATGACAAATAATTATGAAAAGTACTTTATCGTGGCTGGCATAAAATCGATCAATCGCAATTTGTTAGGTGCATTTTAAATTCATTCAAATGTTGATTGCTTCCTGAAAAAGTCAAAATGTATTTTTCGTCAGAAGATCCAGGTTGAAATATATATTTTTTAATTTATTACAAAATGAGTTTGGTATTTGCTATTATCATAATTATGGAAGAGAATTTATATTTATAACTTCCATTTATTTTTAATTGTGATATGAAGATGAAAGGAGAGCACTACTTCAAAAACAGACGCAGAACTTCCTAATAGATTCTAAACTGAACGATTTGTTTTCGTCATTCATTTTGAGGCTTTTGGTGTTCGTTCTGTAGGTCTGATGGCGCGGTGATCTACTACGGTAATAGTCTCTCTGTAGTATTCCGTAACGTAGGTCAGTTCCAACTCATTCAATTGCAGAGAAACATAATTATCTGCATCCCATATTAAAATCCTATAACATCCATAATCCCACCAAAACATAACCTTACGCAATTTTTGTCATAATGCTGCGTTTCTCGGTACATATACTCCGATTCGGGAAGATATGCAGTATTCGCCTTGACCTGCAGTAGTGAAACAGACTCCCTGCGAGGAGAGGGGGCGGGGGTGGTGGGAAATATGGGACAGGGCCATTACCCCCTCGTACAATCGATCGGTGCTCCGAGCATGCGTAGTTGGGCGCTCACTTACACACCCAGAAAAGCGAGAGCTGATGCTATATAATACACAAAGTATTACGAGATCGCTGGAGAGAATTTATGTAACAGTAAAGGGAAGAATGAATGGTGGAGAATGTAGAGCAAATATTTCACAGCTAATTTAGGATGGGGAATATTTATTTCGAATGGGGAGGTTGGTAAATTTTTGTGTTTTGTTAGAAGGTGCTCTTGCTATGCATGGGGCATTGTCTGCTTATAAGTGGACTTTTTGGATTTGTAATTTGCAACCCCAATATTTATAGTAGCTTATGTCAATCTGAAAAAGATCTTTATTAGAATCGTCAAGTGGTAGCTCTTTTGGTAGAGTGTAGAACCCATCCTTAAGACCTGTTTGAACTTTTGAAGCATCAATCTTATCTGTATATATATTCTGATCCACAAATTACTTCTTCACTTTTATTTCAACTGAACACTCTGGCTCTGTTATAAATCATGCTAATATTTCTCAAATTTCTGCATGAACTTTTTCATAAAAATACGGTAGGCCTACTACAAAAGTAATAAATTTTTGAAATATTAGCAGAAAGTAGTTTCGAGAAAGCAAATTGGAGAACTGATTCGGGTGCTTGTGCCATGCAGTCGACTGTACACTGTAGTCGTATAACCAATAATTACTATTTCGCACAAATATTCTACTTCTCTTCCATACTACGCCTATACATTCGAAATAGCATTCATTTCCTATTTCCCTTTCCGATTCAATTTTTCTCCAACACCTATACATGTAATAGTAATTCGGTATAGTTGTAAAAGCACAGTCTATAAAATAATAGTGCTGTTCACACTTGCATCATCATAATTATTATGCTCCAAACCACATTATAGCTGTGTGGACGGGGCGAGTAAAATATAGAGAGAGATGAGGCTCTTTCGGATTTAGTATAGATGGGAGTCTACTTTTCATATTATATATGCCCTATGTAAATTAATATCGAACGATAAAAAGTGAGAAAAAAGAAATGTTGCTTCAACTGTCATCATTGCAATTATATTTAGATTTTTTAGGTAGATATTGATTTCCTAATTTTAAGAGTAATTTAAAATGCTGAAAGACTAATTTCGTATTTGTGGTACTGATTTCGGCAAAATTTTACTAAGTAATCCCATTAATTTATATAATAATATACCGGTATATAATTTAAAACTAGAGACTCATGTAGTTACAGATACATTCCATCTTGTTTTTATTATTGTATTTATAGCAGTGATCCGCACATTGTCATTTCTCAATGTTTACAACGCCAGAAAGTAAAAATATTTCGTGATTATTTAACAATTAAGTAACATAAAATATGCATTAGTTCATTAATATGCTATGCAAAACGGAAATAATATTACCCCTAAAAACAATCATGCAATCTTATTGTTAGATTTAAAACAAAACAGCATTTCCGGAGCGCGCTATTATTATTTTTCCTGTAACATAATATCGTCGCAGTAGTATACCGTAACTTTCGACGCATGCTATAAGCTATATTAACGCAAATATTATAAAAGAGCATACATCAATACGTACTGTACAGCCGACCATACAGCTCAATAATAACACAATAGTTCCGTCAATACGGTTTTAGCGAGTTTACCAGCAATTAATATTAAATATGTAGGACTTCGCATGTCGCGTTGCCATAACGTGTCTTGCATGGCCTCTACCTTCAGTTTTGTGTCTATAGTTACTATGAGAAATAATAACAACGATGTTATCTTTTAGTATTTCCTATGCATTGCCAATTTATTATTTATTTATTGTGTATAAAGTTTACAAAGAAACAACTCATTAGGTTTTTTATGAATGGTAATTATTGTTCTCTGGAGTTTTGTAATAATTGTAGATTTTCAGGAAGAAAATCGTGAGAAACTTTAGTCTCTAACCCAAATTTTGTTTTGTTATAAAGTCTGGTAACCTAATTTGACCCGAGTTAAAATAAAACCAACCTAAATAGACCTTTTCGAACTTCACCTCTGAGGTCTAACTCGGAGATTTTTTTTTCAAACTACGAAGTCTTGTTAGAGGTGCGATACTAAAACGCCGAAATTGAAATAAGTAGAGCGAAAGCCCCAAAATATATAACGAAAAAGCCGAAAGGGAAATATTACTGAAAACCCAAAATAAGAGACATTTCATTTGCACAATTTGTAATAAAATCAAGACCAACTGAAATCTTAAACTCACAGACTATCATATTATTACAACTTCCAAAAACTAATACCAAAACTTATTTGATAAACCTTTCCCAAGCTGATGAGCAATTATTCCGATATTGTGTTTGAGGATTCTTACACTAATTGTTGTAAAAGGTTTGGGAAGGAAAGTAACGTGAGAATTTACAGAAAGGGAGAGATAGGAAATAATAACGAAATTATTTGGAAATGGTTGAGCTTCTAACGTCGGACTTGCTGGGAACTTTGTTTGTTTGAAAAGGTATAGGCGCCATCAGGCCGATACGGTGGTTTTCAAAATAACAATTCATCAGTAAATCCGGGATTTTTGTAAAGCTTTTTTTTTTACCTTTCGATTACTAAAGAAAACTTCCAGCTGTTGGTGTTTTTAAAATGGAGAAAAAGAGTTCTTATCATCATTGATCACCGATCACTTTTTATATGGCTTTCAAAAATTCTACTACCATAAAATATTATAGTGGTGATAGATAGATAGATGGTTTTATTGTCTCTCGACCAATGGCTATAACAACATATACAAATAAATATAGGCTATATATATTTTCAAAACAAAGGTTTACAATTTTTTTGGTTGGAATTTACAAACAGGACAATAATGGACAATGAAGCAATAATAGTTCTGTTTCATATGAAGTTTCATACAAACTTTGTAGAAGAAACTTTGGTAAATTGACGAATTTTTGGAAATTCGAATTTCTAGATTTTTTATTACATATTAGCAGAATGTATCGTACAAATTATCGCTCCTGTGGATAAAAGTAACTCTATTTAATTTATAAGAAATACAATAACTGGGTTTTTCTTTACCAGAACCCAAATTAATTTGAAATATGAGTTACCTATGGTATCTACCTGTTGTGTATACTCAGAACATCCTAGCTCATCTCATCGCTCCCAAAATATCCCCAACCACATTTGTGTAGAGAGCTAAAAATCCTTTTTTTGTGGTCGCACTCCTCTGGTCTTTGGCCGAATTGAAGGTCACTTTTTTATCATCAAAATCCCTCCTTCCCCCCTTAGCCCCCCACACCTCCTTTGGTTGGATGGGTCATCATCATCAACATACAGTCTCAAGCTCACAGGAAGAAGAAATATTCCGACTATTTCCTCACATAACTGGACATTATAATATGAAGGCGGATCTCTCTCTCGGTAAAGCACGATTTACACATGAACAAAAAATGTTGTTTTGCTATGATTACAAGTTCATGAAAGGGTTATTACGAGGTGGAAAAGGGATGGTGTCTTTAAGTCGGGATGTTCAGTGATTTGTGAATTCTTCTTTGGTTATTATTGAATGATGAAAGTTATTGTGGAAGTTTTATTTAAAACTGCCGCATTGTCTCAAAATGCTGCCTGATAACTATTTACATGTCTATATTATTTCAATCTAGGCCTATCTTTCCTTTCGAAAATAATGAAAGGGGTAAATCACTTCGCAAAAGTATGTTAATCTGATTTCGAAGTTTATCGAAATTAAAAAAAATTGTACAACAGTGTTCATGACTGGTTCACTCCTTGTTTCATTATAGAATAAATTGCAAGCAAGCATCGATATTACTATACGTACTAACAGAGACGGGACTTAAATCTGGCACCCTATATAATTCATAGCCTATGATACAGTATCAATGTATCATTGAACTAAAAACATAATATATAATGTAATCCACAACACAACATGATTACTAATCCAAAACAAATTCTGCTGACTAGTAATATTTTGCAAATTTCGCGGTTTCAACTCATCGATACGCTTACATTTCCTTCTCCTTATAATAATATGCTGATGAATCATAATAAATGAGACTTCTTGTTATTATTATGCTAACCACATGTTTTTATTGACTCAACTGACATGTCACTCGTGTTTTCACCACCTGAGCATTTCCAGGCAGTGGCGTCACAGTGTCGTGGAGAGGAGGACACCGACGATTGGAAGTCAAACAGTTGCTTTCATTGACGTGTATATTGCAAAAGTAATCATTTTCTTAATTATTATTCTATTGTTGAAACACGAAGTTGTACGAATATTTTGTTAGATTCCTAATGCGATTTATTATAGATTATTAAGATTTCCACACGTTTTGGTCAGCTGATAATAATAACTGACATAAGCTTGCCTTTTGTCTTAAAAATTATGTATTATTAAGATTAGCTTGCACCCTGTTCCAAAGTTTGTAGTTATTTGCCCTGTACCATTAGGTTTCTGAAAATATGCTGAGCCAGTAAATTGAAGTTTAGACTATATTACCGTACACAATATAGACGAAATCACCCAAATGCAACTTATTGTCAAATAGACGAAAAACTTATGGGTAATTGGGAGTCATGTTAGTTCAATTATTTATTAAAAGTCAAGATGTCTCCACAATTTAAAAAGCTAACTCATCAAATAAGTACTAACCACATTCCACTCAAATTACAAACGCATTAAACGTCCTTCTTGATAATATTAATTTGCTGGTGTTTCATAAGGACGTGTGGATGACGTGACACTTTTTCATCCACAATTTTTTTTTCTTTTTTCCCCTGATCCCCAAAACTCCTTTTGCCACCGTGGCAGGTGAGACCCCAAAAGAAAGAGAAATGGTCCTTTTTTTCTTTACTTTTTTGTTGGGTGTGAGCTGCTGGGAAGGCAAGTCTTCCGCCTTTCCCCTCCTCTGGACTGACGTGATGTTCAGATCCGTCACTAATATAGAAGGTTGGTGTAGTACTTTTTAGAGATTTCTAGTATAAGAGAAATTTGTGGCTGAGTTGCATTTAAAAGTGGAATTCGAAGCACGATGAAATTTATTTTAGTTTTTGGAGTGAATCTTCTGAAAATTTTCCACCTGTATTTTAAAATATCAAGAAGTATGTGTCCAGAAGTTTCATGATGCATCTATGACCATGCATTAATCCACTAACATCTTTCTTATAAAATCAACTTTTAAAATTATAAAAATCATTATTGTGAAGTATTGTAATATAATTGACTTCCACATCATTTTTTACATCAACAGAACTTAATGGAAAACGTAATATTATTAGAACTGCCAAAATTCAAAACATGATAGGAAAATACTACTGGTTTCATTCTATGAGAAATTGAAGAGTTTTAGAGCAGACTTCCACTCCATTGTCTTTTTAGTTTTACCCACTACCAGTAAACTTCGAACGTAGAAGTAAATTAACAATTCATTTACTGAAATAACAATTCAATAACTGAATGCTAATTCCATTTGAATGAAACAAACTTCATGTCTTCCGATCTTTCTGAATAGTTGTACTTTTTCTCTGTAGTTTCCATTACAATTGAACAAAAACATTGTCCCCCTCCCTTGGACGTCCACCTATTCAGTAGTGGGGCCAGGTGAGGTTTTGAACAGAAAGGGAAAATGTGTGTATTGTTAGCTTTTACTTGGACATGAAGCAGTTATCAATCTCAGAAGGACACATCAAAATATTTAGGTAGCTGAGGTATTCGGATTTAAGATACCCTGTTGGGGTACACAAAATTCGAAAGGAAGAACTATGTTTGGTATCTGTATGGGGTTATTAATGTATTCGGAATGAGAAATGCATAAAACCAGTAGAATTTGATGTTTTCCGAATCGTGAATCTTTTTATTTCCCTAGAAGTTCACTTTTTGAAAGTCTGTATTTTAACTTTTACTTTTCTTTTGAGTTGAAAGAAACGAAAACAGTTTGTTGATTAGAAAAGTATAGAATCAACTGAAAGTATCTGAGTTCATACTCCTTAAACACTTTTGTGAAGTTCAGTTTTAAAACTAACAAATATCGCCTAAAACCGAATAATACTTTAAAACCCTTTCATCTTAATTTTAATTACTCTTTCTCGTTGCTTTTTACAACTTTCGCTTTGAAAGACTCCATAAACGAACTCGAAATTAAGTTTGTTCCACAGATATTTTCTCTCTGAATTTGCCAACAGCGTCTCTGAAATATAATTCAAACCCTCACTTTTTTCACTCTTCGCATAGAATTTGAAAATGTCTATAGGAATACGAAAAAGGGAGGAGAGAGATTTGGCAATAGCGCACAGAGAGTCTTTGGAGTGGAATTGAAGAGTGGAAATTGAAAGAGCATCTCTGGGAAAGAACAGTAGTAAACAAGAGCGGGAATTCAGGCTTAAAATGGCTCCTGTAGAGAGAGGCAAAGTGGAGCTTTTTTAGAAAAGTAATTGGGAATCGTACAAGTGCATGATCCAAAGAATAAAATTTACTGGTGGAATGTTTCTCTCTCTCTCTAGTTTCAACATTGTTCACGAGAAGAAGTGATATCGTATGTTCTTGTCGTTTCCATCATTCTGTCATATAACGATAAAGACGAAATTCCGTGGCTTCTCTTGATCTCTGACTTTTTAAGTTTATATGAAGATACTTAAGAAAGACATTCAGTGTTGTTTTCAAATATAATAATTATATAAAAGTAACTATTATTAAAGTAGGTGAGACTTGAAAGAAAAGCACCTCTTTCATTAAAATAAGAAATATTTGCAACTTCTACATTTAAAACTGTACTGTTTCGTTTAAAATCCGCAATTTTTTGCAGTGAATCAAACACTTTTTTCAACTTTACACAAATAAACATTTACCACAAGAATCTTTTTACAATATTACAATTCTCACATCATATTTTAGTACCACCCCTCAATCTTTAATTGACCTAGAACAATTACAACCACTCCCCCTCATTTCTAATTCATTCACATCTTTTTACATTATCTTGTCAATATTAATTTCCTTAATTGTTCAACATGCTCTCTACTTGTTTTACACCATCGTGTTTCATATTCCCCCTTTCTTTACACGAAACAAATCCATTTCATTCATCAAAAATCCAGAATTTCCAGATTCAATATGACTTTGCAGAGCTTTATGTTGGCTGGCATGTTGAATCGTAATCTTTGTTATGTTGGCACGTCTCCAATAAAGTATAAGAGTTTACGGACGGATAGTACCAAGGACGGGAGTTTTAAAAAGAAGGGTGTGAATCTTTTCTGGCTAGAGTAGAACAATAATGTTTTCGAGACTGTTTAGAGACAGGTTTACTCTTCAAATTAATACTATGGACGTTAATCATGGTTTTAAGTTTTCTGAAGAAGTAAGGGGATTAAAATGAAAAATGAGTGTGCCACTTCTTTCAAAATGAGTTTTAAGTTATAAAACAAAATCTTATCTCCAGCTGTGTGGATAGACTGAAATCCTTATTATTTTAATAAAGTTTTCTAATTTACTTTAAATGGGTCTGAAGTGAGGGAGAATTGAAAAAGACTATTAAAGGATTGTAAACTATAATTATTAATACTATTTCAGAATTGTACAACTCTGAGTAATTACAGTTCACTGTTTCATATAATTTATGCGTAAACCGCTGCAAGGTATTGTAAAACATTCAAATGATATAAAGCGACTTTTCTTGTCTGTAATGTATAATTACGGTGTCTGTTGTCACTAAAATGTAAGGAAAACAAAATGATTATGTTTATATTTTATAATTCATTTTTAACACGGAAAGAGCATATGCTTTTAAAATATAACAATTTAGCAAAGTTGGAAATGGTCGTTAATTGAGAAATGTAGACCTAAAACTAATTATTTTTACTCACAGTATGTTATATTCGAGAAACGCATTGTTTGTGGGTTTTAGAGCAAAGGCTGTAAAAAGGCAAAGACTAAAATCGAGCAGGGTCGAGAACGAACTCTAACAGCCTCTAATCTTTTATTGATAACACTCCAATTTTCCAAATGTATACGGCACACATGTAACAATTTCATTAATACTGTTGAACACCCTATTTTGTAAATAAAATAAAACCACATAACTTTTTTCTATTAAAATGAACGTAAAAAAATCATTTAAATCTCCTTATCTCTTGTAGGCTCTCTACGCCACTAATATTTACGTAATGTGCTGTTAAATAACATTGAGAGTGTGAATGGCATTATAGCAATGTGACCTATAATTGGCGTAAAACAAATAAAGCTGACTTGTCATATATAATACTTGAAAGAATTAATAGCAAGGTCGGACAAAGATCCCTTGGAGGAAGGTGGTTTATGATGACGTTTATGATCATCTTTTCTTTATGCACTTCAACTAATGGATGTTTGAAGTATTTATGATTGTATGCAGTTGTAATGAAATGATATATATAGAGTTGTGTTTTATCTTATAGTATTCCATTTGATGTAGCGTTAGTTTTTTTTCTCGCACAAAGTGTTTGTTCGCAGAAAATTTTTGTAGATATTTTCCGTAAATATAAACGCGAAAAGTTCTCTAATGAAAAGTTGTATTAGGTGCTAATAGGTCGTAAAAGTGGCTATGTCACTGTTGCATTGTGGGATTGTTTTGGGGAGTAAACAATGGCAAAATAATACAGGATTTTCATTAATTTTCCGGTTTTCTTCACAGTGATTACATAGTCAGGTATTTTGATGGTGATAAGTTGATAGTACATTATAGTAAGTTGTTCATTACAATAATTACCTTACACTTGTTGTAGAGCTTTATTTCAGCATTTTCATATGATGTTTACTCCCAGCAGAAGCTAAAACAAGGAGAATTCCGCCATTTTTAAAGGGACGTGACGTAACACTTTACGATCTATAGACGTTTAGTATAGTTTCGCTATATAATTATTATAGAACCGTGCAATAGAAGCGAAATCAATTATTTAAATGGTATAGAAATCTCAGGATAGTTTATTACTAAGCTATTTATCTTTACTTTTGTAGACCTAACATTATTCTTTACGTTTTGTTTTCAATTAAACGAAAAGGTTATTATAAACTGACAAACTGTGTTTGTATTAAGAGCCAACCAATCTTATATACCGTACCTATTTCCAAGACTCAATAATAGTTTAGAAAATTCTACCATACTACTATTTTCTTCAATTAAAATAACGTAACACCTTATTTACAACTTATAACCTTGCAATATTTTCGTTTTCCAACCTATATTTAAAATAATATTCCATATTTTCCTTATTTTTCCTTCATTCAAATTCTTCCTTTCGTAGTCTCGTGAATACCTTGCATGCTTT